>VMDO01003066.1:0-108816 GCA_007922755.1 Pedetes capensis
TAACAAAAAATGTTCTTGAACTTGTTTTCTATTTTTAAAAATTAATATTTTTCTTGTAAGATATTCTTAATAAAAATTCAATTACTACATCTGACATAACATAAACTACTTAACATAAACTATGTTAAGTAAAACAAAAGGAAAAATCGTTTTGTTACTATACTTTGAGCATGATGGCTAGTCCCAAAAAAGAAGTTTACTTCCTTCTATCACCTGTACTTGTTCATAATTAAAATGGCCTTCTTCAAAGTCTTAATTTAACACAAAATTAAAAAGATATACAGATAATTCTTTGATAAAGATTTTTGGTTAGACTTCATAGAAGCATGAATTATACAATCTAATTTATTATTTAAGAGATTCACTGTTACTATCCATTAAAAGCTGATATTTTAATTTTTTAAAGAATATATATTATATATGAGACCATCTTTTGGCAGTAAGAGAAATTAAACTGAGCAAAGCCTACTCTGCTCTCTCTACATGAATATATTTGTTTACAAAATGAACACCGTTTTAAGTACCATATAAATGTGTATAGGCAAATATTTATGCCACTACTGGTACTTATATTTAAAGGCAGGGGGGATAAGCAAGGGATCAAGATTTATTTCAAACTCCTTAGACTTCTTTGGTTACAAGCAGTAAAATCTGCAACAGGTCTGAATTCCCATGAAGAGAGAGATACATTACCAATACAAAAGTTCCTAAGTGTACAAGAACCACACACTGAAACTAGACCAGACAAGCTGTCTCCCATTCTTGCCACCTACATTACAAGCAATATAAACCAGTCAGTCTATGTTTTTTGTTGCCTTCCCAGATAGTTCCAAAGCAAATCCAGCTCTCTAAGTCTCATGACATACTTTACATTCTGAGGAAATCCTCTTGGTCCAGATGGCCTACTACAAAGCACTTCTATGTGGCACAAATAAAAACTGCTTAAGATAGCTCCTCTCCTGTTTCTTTGCTCTCTGAACTAAAAAAACGTTTTCTACTTATTTATAAAAGGAGACAAAGAAACCAAAGGCAAGGGAGCAAATAAAGCACACAGGCAAAAGAAGTTAGTATACAGACAAGACAAAGAAAAGGGGAAGAAAAAAGAAAAGAAAAAAGAAAAAGGAAAAGAAAACAAAAAGGAAAAAGAACAAGACAAAATAAAACAGAACAGAACCTAGGTTGTTCTGGGAGCAGCTAAACTGCAGCAGCAGAAACAAATGAGTTAATATACCATACGAATGTGCATCACACTAATTTAGTTGTCCTGGGCACTAATTTTCTGATCTTCTTTTAACCAGTTAACAGTAAGGTACCAGCATCTCAAATCCAAAAAACAACACAAAACATAGTTTCTATAAATAAGAGAGTTTAAAGTCCCCAAAGTTATTTTTTCTAATAGGAAATAAAATAAACAATGTGTGTGAAAAGTGGCAAGTCATATTTCCTTTTTCCTTTTGCTTAAAATACAATGAAATCCACATGACCTATAAAAAAATCTAAACAATAGTCACTTTGCATTAACTTTTAAAAGCTAAATATTAAGCCCATGGCTGATTTCTTATAAGTATTTCACTAAAATAATGAAATTAAGTAACAAGAAAGTAATTTTCCTTAATACATTTATTGTCTAAATTATTTAAAAATATTATGGCTGCAAGCCAGGCACAGTGGAGCATGCCTGTAGTATCAGCAACTCAGGAGGTGAAGACAAGAGGACTGAAAGCTTGAGGCCAGAGGCAAGCTTAGTGAGACTCTGTCTTGAAATAAAAAATAAAGAGGGCTGAGAGTGCAGCTCAGTAGTACGATGCATGGAAAGTATGCGCAAGGCCCTGGGTTCAATCCTCTAATACTGAAAAAAAAGTTATTACTACTAATATTTAATAATATATATTATATAGCTGCAGTATTGAGTAACCTATAATAATGAACAACTCACAACTGGTCAGATATTCTAGTTTAGATATCCATGCTTACAAATAATGCCAATGTATAATGGAATTCAAATTATGCATATCTTGAGTCATTTAGAAAGCCATGTAAAGCCAGGTGGCAATTAATTAATACAATATATAGAGCTTCTTTTGTTACCACTTCTAAAGTTAATTAAAAAACAAATTTGTGGAGGTGTCAAAAGAAGATATTAGGAGTTTATCTCTTTAATTTGTTGCTTTAAACTTTATGTTGTTAGGTGCCATCAAGTCGTATCCAACTCATAGCGACCCTCATAGGGTTTTCAATAGCTGATTATTTCAAGATTGCTTCCGGAGTGGGTTGTCACACCCTTTTCCCATTTTTGCAGCGCTGGGGATTGAACCTGGGTCCTTAGAGAGTGTACAGCAGTACTCTACCAACTGAGCTAAACCACAGCCTTTAAACTTCATATTTAAGTAAATATAAAGCAATCCACAGGGGGAAAAAGAAACAACATGACTGCTATAAACACAATCATATACCAGGAAAATTCTGTGTAAGAGATGAAACCTAAACCAAATTGATAAGAAGAGTTATGACTATGAGGAGACTGAGATAAGGATAAATGAATAGGTAAACTGATAAAAGAGGAATGGAGAAAAATAATACAGATTAATATTTATAAAAAGCCTGTATAGAAAAGTGGGAGCCATGAAAAGAGTGTTCTATAAAGACTTAGGAGAATAATTCTGCTTTGATTAATACCTGGTACAGATTCAAAGAACAGGGGTTACTTGAATATTAATAGGAATTAAGTGGCCTGAAGAGAGTGCATTGTGTTTGAAACATCACAGACTAGGAAGGAAGTCAAACTCTTGATATTGACTGGTGAGAAGCTGGGAAGCAGAATGAAGAGAAATCTGAAATGTCCCTCAAAGTTTATCTATGAGAATGCTTCAGCCCCAAGTGGTGGTGCTGTCTTGAGAAGCTGAGGAACTTTGGGAGGTAGGATCCAACTAGTGGAAGTAGGTCACTGGGGGTAGGCCTTTGCAGTGACCCAGCCTGCAGTTCTGTCAAGCTCTCTCTGTTTGCTGATGCTATGATGTGAGGTCCTCCACCACAGACCCTGCTGCAGGCTGTGCTGCCCCTATGCTTCCCTGCCACTATGGACTGAAACCCCTAGAACCATGAGCCAAAATAAATCCTTCCTTCCACAAGTTTGCTAATGTCAGGTACTTTGGTCACAGCAACGAAATAGCTAACACAAGTAGTAAAATGACAGCCAGGAATGATGGTGCATACCTGTAATCCCAGTGAGTCAGGAGGTAGAGGCAGGAGGACCACAGGTTCGAGGGCAGAGGCAGCCTGTGTAACACAGCAAGACCCTGACTCAAGATAAAAAATAAAAACAAGGCTAGGGGTGCAGTCCAGTGGTAGAGCACTTGCGAAGTATCTGTAAGACCCTAGGTTCAACTTCCCAGTACCACAAAAAAATAAATAAATAATGTAAATAAAAATAAGAAGAAGAGTTTAACTAAAAGACTGCTCACAGCCTCCAAAGGTTGGAACGGCTGTCAAGGAATTTTTTAACACAATTCTTTCTAACGTACCTAGCAAAAAGTCTCTTCTTATACCTCACAGAATACTGGACTTTCTTCACTACCTCTCATTTGCATGGAGTACTACAATTTAAAGATTACACAACTTAGGCATTTTTTTCTTCTTGAACCAAAATGTAATTTCAGGCCAGAAAGCTGGTGGTTCCTAGTCTCAGCTTAGTTTCTAAAGCTAAAGAATCATCCTCTCTGTATGGCTGAATATCCTTTCCGAAAGACCTCAAATTTACTTAAGTATTTGAATACTACTACATCTAAATTTTTTAAGATGTTGAAGAGAATAAAAAACACTTTTATTCCCAGAAATTTACTCACTAGAAATAAAAACTGAAAGGATAGATTTACAATATTCTACCATAAGAGAGTAAAAAGGTATGGTCCTTTTCCTCCCCATCATAAGAGCTATGGTTTATGCTCCTATTACAAAAGTCAGTAAACAAGAGAAAAGTGTAACAAATTTATTTAACCCAGTTTAATGTGACATAGGAATCTTCAGACTGAAGACTCAAAGGCCCAGGAAAAATCATCCATTTATACCTAGGTTCAGTGAAGAATAGATAGCTGTGCAGATATGTGAGTTAATGTAATAGATTGAAAAGGGAAAACTCAGCAAGGCCTGTCTGTTCAGATTCTCCTTGGCTCCTGTGGCATCCCTTCCTTCTGGGTACAGGGTAGTATCCCCTCTGGAATCAGAGTCTTATGATCTATTATCAGATAAGGGCCTGCAGCCGCAGCCCTGCAACACGAGATCCCATCAGATCTCAGAAGCTAAGCGGGGTTGGGCCTGGTTAGTACTTGGATGGGAGACCACCTGGGAACACCAGGTGCTGTAGGCTTGGGAGAAGGACCCAGCAACCTACTCCCAAAAGTCAATCTGCCACTGAAAACCCTATGAACAGCAGAGAAGCACTGACAATAGTGTTTTTCCCCTGTTGTACACAGGGTCGCTGTGAGTCGGATACTGATTCAATGGCGCCTAACAATAACAACAATTTGGCACAAAGTTAAATTTAACACAAATTTGAATTCTACTTCAAAGAGAAGTATTTTTGAAAATTTCTTATACATTGAAAAAAGATATTACACACATAAGAAATATTGCCAGGCGAGGTGGCACACACCTGTAATCCCAGCGACTCAGGAAGCTAAGGCAAGAGGATCACAAGTTTGAGGCCAGAGGTAGGCTATGTAATTTAGCAAGATCCTGTCTCAAAATAATAAAATAAAAATTGGTATATGGGTACAGCCCAGTGGTAGCGCATTTGCAAAGTATGTTTAAGGTCCTGGGTTCAACTCCCAAGTACCACAAAAATAAAAAGAAGAGTAAATATTGCTTTAAACTTATAATAAAAGCCATCAACCCAATAAAAAATGTAAAAAAGCTATGAATAGGCAAATTCTGCTTGTAGGACAGAAATGAGTTTATTTTACTGTTATCGATATAAAAATTAGAATTATAAGAGTACAATAAACATAAACCACAAAACCCAGCAATATCAAATATTATTCAGCTTTAGAGCATCATAACTTTTATACCTTCTGAAAGTATATGTTCATAAACTACATCAGAGAATAATACAGCAAGATTTACTAAATTTGAAGAAACATTTACCCTACAACCCAGCAATCTTTCTCTCAGAAACAGGCAGAGAATGTGAACATACATTTCTCCAAAGAAGACAGATTGCTAGTAAACACATGAAAAGATGTAGAGAAACTGGAACCCTGGTGGACTGTTGGTGTGAATGTAAAACTGTGTAGTCACTACAGAAAACAGCTGGCAGCTCCTTGAAAAGTTAAACATAGGATTACTACATGCTGCAACAATTCCACTTCTAGATATATACCAAAAAAACTGAAAACAGGGACTCAAACAGATACTTGTATATACCAATGTTCACAGCATGAAGCACAATAGCCATAAAGAAATTGATTTTTAAAATGTGGTATATATCGGTTGAGTATCCCTTATCCAAAATGTTTAGGACCAAAAGTAATTTGAATTTTTGGGGGTTTTCTTATTTGCATATATAGAATGTAATGTAAATCTAAACACCTTATATACATAGCCTCAAGGTGAAGATCTACAGTATTTTTCACGGACCCCTGTTTTGACTGCAACCCATCATATGAAGTCAGGTGTGGAATTTTGGAATCATACTAAGTTTTAGAAAAGCCAGGCACAAAACACCACATATTATATGGTTCCATTTATATGAAATGTCCAGAAAAGACAAATCTACAGCAGAAAGTAGATTAGTGGTTGTCTTGTTTTCAAAAAATAAACAACAAAACATAGATGTGCACAAAGAACAAGAGTCAGTAAACTTTTTCGGTAAAAGACCAGACAGTAAATATTTTAGGCTTTGCAAGCAAAAAGATTTCTACCTCAACTACTGGACTCTGCTACTGTAGTACAAAAGCAGCCACAGACCATAACTGCACAAATAAGCATGTCAGTATTCCAATAAAACTTTGTCAGTGGACACTGAAATTAGAATTTCATATAACTTTAATAAGCCATGAAGCTCTCTTTCCTCCTACCCGTCTCTTTCTTTCTCTCTGCTCTGCTCTTCTCTCTTTAGCACCTGCATGCGTGTCTCTCCTGTCTCCCAGGCCCTCCACCTTTTGTCTATCCAAGGCACTTTTCCTTCAAAAAGCCTGTTTAACTCTCCTGTCCTGCAACTGCCTTACTTTCCTTTGGGTAATAGAAACATCCTTATGCCAATTCACCCTGGGAACACAAGGTTTTTTCAAGTTATTTTGCAGATTTCCCTAAGCTTCTCTAGGTGCCTAAGTTTTCCCTGTGATTATTCCTTAAACGTATACTATCTTTCATAAACCTCTATACTCTCTACTATAAAAAAGTCATGAAAAATATTTCTTTTGATTATATTCAACTGTTTGAAAATGCAAAAATCATTTTTGGTACACAGGATATAAAATGACCGTGGATCTGGTGCAAGAGCCACAGTTTCTCAGAGAACCCCTGATGTGGAAGGAGATAAACTAAACTGTTAACAAGGGCTATCTTAAGCAAAGTTTAATTTGTTAAGCAAGGATATATTTATAATCTTAAAACACACAACTTATAAATATCTCTTCTCAAATGACAAAGTAATTTTTATAAATAAGGCTGACAAACTCTTCTCTATAATCACAGTCACTGGTATGTTAACTACATGACTCTATTTCTCCATTGTCACAAATAGAGAATAAGAGATGAAGACAACTTTAAATTTTTATTTAGCTCTCAAACAGAAAATCTGGCATTTCTTAGTACTTGTTTCAGAGACTAATATCTTCATTTATTTATAATGAGGGTACTCAAGCTGGTATGAAGATCTATAAAAAATCATAGGAACAATATTTCTGGGGAAAAACATGAGACTGCTCAATTAGAAATCTATAAAAAGACAGATGTTTGCATTTTCAGAAAGCCTTTGGTAAGGCTTCCACAATAAAGCATATATTTAAAATTCACCCATACCACAAAAAAGGATTTGAAATTGTAGAAAAGGAATTGACATATGAAAAAAAGTTATTTTCCAAGCATCTACCATATGTCCAGCACCATGTTAGGGTAATGGTAAAACATAAAAGTGATACAAAAGCTGGACCTGGTGACTCACACCAATAATCCCAGCAACTAGCAGGGAGAAGCAGGAAGATCTCAAGTTTATGGCCAGAGACAGCCTGTGCAACTTAAGGGGACTCAGTAGTAGAGCAAAGTATGTGTGAGTTCCTGGGTTCAACCCCCTAGTACCTCAAAAAAAAAAAAAAAAAAAAAAAAAAAAAAAAAAAAAAAAAAAAAAAAAAAAAAGAAGTGATATAAAACATGGTCCTTATCCTCAGGGACCTTTCAAAGATGCAAATATCCTAAAGAAAATATTAGCAAATCAAACAGTAATTATTTATATATATATATATATATATATAGTTTAAAAATTGTAAGTTAAATTTATTTCAATCAATGAAATTCACATTAACAGGACACAAAAATCATATTCATGTCCAAAGACAGAAGATGAGCATTTGATAAAATTTACTATCCTTAACTTGAAAAAGGCATTGTGGTAGATATTTTCGGTATTTCCCCAGCCAGACACACATACACATCCATAAATATGTGTGATCAAATGTATGCATGCCATCTCAGGTACTTGTCTTATAACTGATAGTCCTATGTTTCCTCTTTTTCTGTGTATTTGGTATGCATTATATTGAATAAAATTATTTTTAGAGAACTATACCAATTTGAATGATCATAACATATACTTATGAGTTAAAATAATGTGCTTATTATTCAAAAGCCACTTCAAATCTTCAAGATAGTTTCCTGGTCCCCACTCAAATTGCCACCCCTAAACCCTTTCTATTTAGAAATTTCAAAGCAGCTATTCTTGGTGGCAAGAGGTTTTAAGTGCTTCTGTACCAAAACAACAGAAAAAACAAAAATCTCAAGCACATATATAAACCTTTTCATTTTTTAAAAAACATCATGTTAAACACAACCATTTTCTAGCTTATAAAAGAAAACCAAAAGTAGAAACTAAAGCAAGCAAAGATTTAAAGAAGTTGGAAACTTTAAGAAAAAGTAGACTTTTTAAAGACATTTATTTCCTAATTAAAGAGGTTCTTCCTCGTTGATGCTGTTTCTGTTATAATTAACCAATTAAAGGACTACAATGAAATCAGCTCTTAGCCAGTGGTGGTGGTGGTGGTGGTTGTTAGGTGCCCTGAGGTTGGTGTCTGACCCATAGCAACCCTATGTACAACAGGTGAAACACTATTGTTAGTGTTTCTGTGCTATTCACAGGGTTTTCAATGCTGATTGTTTTTTGGGAGTGGGTTGCTGTGTCCTTCTCCCATCCCCAGGCGGTCTCCCATCCAAGTACTAACCAGGCCCAACTCTGCTTAGCTTCTGAGATCTGATGGAATCATATGCCACAGCGGGTAGAGCTGCCTGTAATCCCAACATTTGGGAAGCTGAGGAGGACTTACTTGAGTTCCAGAAACAGCTTGGGCTATACACAGCAAGACTCTGTCTCAAACAAACAAAAACAATTGAAACCACTGGCTCATGACTTCAAAACTCATCTGTTTATATGTTCACTCCGAGTTTCTCATGATCAAAAGCCATTAGTGTATAAATATCATTGGTGTAATGTGAAAATGTGATTCAGTTAAATTTTGGAGAAAATGCATAACAACCATTATTTAACTGTCTTAAGTTACATCTGTATTAAAAGTCTTCACTGACTTTGAAAAAATAAAGGAGAAGCCACTAACACACATACTGGCTGAAATTCAAAAATCAAATATTCTTATGGTCAAAGTAAAGCATCTTCAGTATTTAAAGAAGCACCTGAGCCGGGCATGGTGGCACACACCCGTAATTCCAGAGACTCAGAAGGTAGAAGCAGGAGGATCGCAAGTTTGAGATCACAGGCGTTCGTAATTTAACAAGACCTAATCTCAAATAGGTTTAAAAAAAAAAAAAAAAAACAGGGCCGGGGTGCGGCTCAGTGGTACAAGCACTTGCAATGCATGCAAGCGCGAGGCCCTGGGTTCAACCCCCAGTACCATAAAAGAGAGGGGAGCAGAGGGGAGGGGAGGAGAGGGGTGGGGCGAGCAAGCAGCAGCAGCAGAAGCACCCATACACTCCTGATAATGGAATTTTATTGTGCTGTGTGGACAAGAACCAAGTATGAAAGTAAATACAACAGAGTAAATTAATTTTCCTTTCCTCCACCATTATATTCTCTTCAGACAAGCTCAGGAAGATCCTTATATATGAGATATCCAAGAAGGAAATTCTCAAGTATAGAACACCTAACATGTTCTATTGACCATGAGAGAGAACGATGCAGTCTTCTAGGGCCACCCAGATCTGACTCAAATTCACAAATTAATCCAAGGACCAATCTAACATTCTAGGGATTTTCCAAAAGTAAAATGATCAAAGCCCAGATTAAATTCCCCATGCCTTCCCCAAAATAAACCTACATATTCAAAAGTCACATCAAAAACAGACCATTTTATCTAGTGAGGAGGTTGGTTGTAATAATTGCTGATGGATCAGATACTTGGACATATGTTCTAAAGCCAGTTCCAGCAATCAAGGAGTGTAGTTCAAGTTACCTAACTGCTCATTAAAACAATCAAAATATGCACGCAGAAACATGACCAAACACAGTCCAGCAGCATATTTCAAGGATACTAAGAGAATATCTTTTTCATGGACAGAAAGCTCTGTTTAGGTAGGTATTATGTAAATAATTTAAGCACAGCAAAGCCTAAAAGACAAATGTTGATGGCTTCAAGTTCAAGTCACTAAATGAAAAACAGTAACCATCTGTTTCCACAAAGGGCTGACCAACAAGAAATACACTGAATCTCTAATGTGAAGAATATAGGTTAGATAAGATTTTTGAAAAGTAAAGGTTAATTCAAGGAAGAATAAACCTTGATTAACAATTGCTTTCTCTGAAAAATCTTTTAATAAAACAAACTAATCTGTCTTGATGGATCAAGTATAATCCTGTCTCAATGTAGGAGGACTCAAATTATCTTCTATATGACTGTATTCCTCGGATTATAGAATTCAATTTGTTGAATAACCTTCTTTAAACTCTTTAAGATTAATACCTTAGCTAAGCATCAAATAACATTCCCTTTTCTAAACCATTAACCATTCCCTAACCTCACCCATTAAATTTTTACATTTAGGATAATACAGAGGAAATGTGGTAGATACAATTTTTGCTACTTAGGTTAATACTGAATCCAACTGTCCGACACTTTGTCCGTGATCTGTGACTCTCACCACAGTTGCTGCCTATAAATATTAGAGAAATGACTGAATCTAAACAGCTCTGACCTTCCACATTTTAGTTTTTGTTTACTTGCTGGGAAAAATTTAGCATCATAAAACTTGTGTGCATTATCTGTCATGCACCATAATATTTGAAATATGTGATAAGAAAAAATTCTGTGACTACACACATAAAAATCCTACACATTCAGTTTACAAAAATTATAATCTTATACAATTATCTTAAATTCATGTATCTAAGTAGCAACATAGTCATCAATATCCTTAATTTTACACTTGTTTTAGGAAAACATAAAAGTACTTTCTAACCAGCTGTTAAAATGTGAAAAAATTGCTGTTCAGGGCCAGAGGCAGGTGTGTGTGTGTGTGTGTGTGTGTGTGTGTGTGTGTGTGTGTTGGTAGAGTGCTTGCTTTAGCATGCACTGAGGGCCTGAGTTTGATCCTCAGCACCACAAAAAAACACAGTACTATTCCTGTATCTTTCTTAAACTTGACAATATAGAAGGTATTAAATTAGTGTCCTTGTTTTTTTCCATGCTATTAAAATTATTATCAAAGTATTCTCTTCTCCTAGTCAAGGTAGTAAGGCAAGATTCATGTAGCTACTGAGAAAAACGGAGACAGTTAGCTAACTTAAAGGTGAAACCCCACCGAGCACAGTGGCGCAGGCCTGTAATCCCGGCGACTTGGGAGGCAGAGGGAGGAGGATCGCAAGTTTGAGACCACAGGCAGTCTGCGTAATTTACTGAGACACTGTCTCAAAAATTTAAAAAATGGGGCTGATTAGCTCAGTGGCACAGCACTTGCAAAGCATGCAAGAACAGGGCCCTGGGTTCAACCCCCAGTACCGCCAAAAAAAAAAGTGAAACCTCATTTGTAATTTGGAGATCATTTAAACAGTATATGAAAGCACAAATTGGAAAGATTCAATCCCTGAAGATAACAAAACTACCAGAAGTTCTTAATTTTAATTTAGTTACATGTATGTCTCCCACCTTATAATTAGTTCAACAGAAGGATGGCAATTAATGCTGATATACCCATACAAATAACCACCATACAGCAATGAAAATAAACTAGTACTACACAAATCTTACAAATATAATGCTAAGCCAAAAAAGTCAGACACAAGAAGCCATATTCTATGATTCTAAAAACACCCCAAACTAATTTATAGTCTTAGAAATGAAGATAGTTGTTACCTTAAATGTGGAAGGTGGGGCAGAGGGTGAGTAATTACTATAAGACATCATCTAGGAGCTTCTAGGATTATGGTAGTGTTTTATGATTCATGTTGTGTGTTATCTTAAGGATGCATTTTTCATACATATGCTATATTTCAATAAAAAGTTTACATTAAAAACCAGGACAGCAGGGAGTGGTGGCTCATGCTTATAATACCAGTGACTCAGGAAGCAGAGACAGAAGGATCGCAGGTTTGAGGCCAAAGGGAGCCTGGGTAACATAGCAAGACCCTGTTTCAAGATAAAAAATTAAAAATGGGCTAGGGTGCAACTCAGTGGTAGAGCATTTGCAAAGCATGCATGAGGCTCAGGGTCTAATCCCAAAGTACCACAAAAAAAGAAAAAAAAAAGGATAGGACAAACCTAAGATTGGGTTATTATATTTTCATATTTGAAGCAGAGGTATTCTAATGCTTCACTTTTGATATTTTACACCAATATACTAATTTGGTTGCAGAACCATGGCACAAAATGATGTGATTTTAAAAAGCAGAAGATGGGAATGCTGGCACTTGCCTGTAATCCCAGCTACTTGGGAGGATAGCAAGTTTAAGGCCAGTCTGGGCAATTTAATAAGACTCTCCCTTGAAATTTTAAATAAGGATATGGCTGTAGCTCAGTGTTAAGAGTGCTTGTCTAGCATGCATGAGGGCCTGGATTTTATCCCTAGCACCTCCTCCAACCCCCAAAAAAGGTGACTTAGAGATCACAAAGTTAGGTAACTTTAAAAGTTACCTAACACAAGGAAGAGTCAGGACCAGAACGCAAGCCTCTAGACTCCTACCCTAGTGCATTACCACTATACAATACTGCTAACTCTAATAGCTACTTTAATAATGTCCACAGATACACTTTTCTCTTCCCAAGTCCTAAACAATAAATGATACAATGCTACCCTAGGAGAAACACTAGAAAATGTTATGCAAATATGGAAATGAATAAAATGCATAATAATGTGCCTGACTATAGTACTGAATAATAAGCACATACAGTAAAAATGTTTACATCATGCCAATATATCTGGTAACTCAATAGAAAACAGTTCTAAACAAAAATTAAGATAAAAAATTTAACAGTGACTACTTATAAAGGATGTATCTAAAAATGCCTAGTCCCCAGCCTCAAATATTAACACTCTGATTTCTTGTAATAAAATATCTATCTTCAAAAAATCTACTAGATTGTTTTTGATATATGTTCCTCCTCTCTCTTTAAAATGCCAAAGCACTTAATTAATAATTTTAAATGACTATCAGAAAGTAAAATTTAAAAACGTAATACAGTAAAGGTGAAATTAAATATACACTAGTTTAGCCAGGCGTGGTGGCACACATTTGTAATGCCAGCACTCAGGATTAAGGCAGGAGAATAGCAAGTTTGAGGGCAGCCTGAGGCTCTATAGCGAGACTGTCTCCAAAAAAAAAAAAAAAAAAAATTTTTGAGCTGACTTCTTGAAATAATATATATAATGTTTAGAGCAGTCACTTTAAGCCTTATTACGAAAGACAGAAAACATTAACATACACTGCTTTGTAAGTCAAATACTATAAATTAGAATTTTTCATTAAGAAATTAAAAACCAACATCAAAAAATTTTTAATCCTAACATGATGGAATGACTCCAAAGTAAAGCACTACAATGACTAAAGCATATATATGTGTGTGTGTGTGTGTGTATGTGTATACACACACACACACACATATACACATATACATATATATACACACCTATACATATACATATATATAAATAATTCACACATCTTATAAAGTGGGTAATTGCATGTCTGGGAAGAAAATATTACTGTTTGCTAATCGCTTAAATTTATATTACCTAAAAAGAGTAAAAAATATCCAAGTCAGAATATTGGCAATACTCTATACAAAAACAGGAACAAAGTTGCACAATTTAAATTTCATTGTTTAAATGAGAAAGTAAGTAATCTTCCTGGAAGATTTCAACCTGTCTAATGAGACTTTGGGCTGAGATTTAGCTCAGTTGGTAGAGCGCTGCGCTGCAGTCTCTGAGGTCCCGAGTTCAATTCCCAGCACCACAAAAATGGGAGAAGGGCCTGGCAATCCACTCCCAAGGCAATCCCAAAAACTGACTATAGTCAGCCACTGAAAACCCTATGAGGGCCGCTATGAGTTGGATACTGACTCGAGGGCACCTAACAACAATGACACTTTATTTGCAGATTTACAATTTCTAGTTGTTTAATAATTTGACTTCTTGAGATATATAATGTTTTAGAGCAGTTACTTTAAATTTTATTATGAAAGACAGAAGAGATTAATCTACTGGTCGAAATATTATAAACTACTCAAACTTATAAAATGAACACAAGCACTTACCCGCTGGGGCAGAGCACTTGCCTATTATTTACAGAACCCCTGGGTTCTACTTTCAGCATCTCAAAGAAAACAAAACAATACAAACAAAAACGTTGTTGTTGTTGTTGTTAGGTGCCTTGGAGTCGGTATCACATACCAGCTGTTCTTCCTTGTAGTCTATTCAACATGTACTTTTTCTTTTCCTAAACTCATATAAGCCTCACCTGTACCATTTTAAACGTAAATACTCTGGAGTATGTGATTGATTTGTTCTTTCAACTGGGCTTATATAGACCAAATGCAAATATAAGCCTCTTCATTACAGGTATTTCATATTCTTATTGTATCTACCATGGTAGACACGGGGGCTGGGGTTTAGCTCAGTTGCAGAGCACCACTCTGCAGTCTCTGAGGCCCTAGTTTTGATCCCCAGCACTGCAAAAATGGGAGAAGGATGTGGCAATCCACTCCCAAAGCAATCCTGAAACAGCCATTGGAAACCCCAGGAGGGTCGCTATGAGTCGGACACAATTTGATGGTACCTAATAACAACATGGGCTGGGATTTAGCTCAGTTGGTAGAGCACTGCGCTGCGGTCTCTGAGGTCCTGAGTTCAATTCCCAGCACTGCAAAAATGGGAGAAGGACCTGGCAATCCACTCCCAAGGCAATCCCGAAACAGCCATTGAAAACCCTACGAGGGTCACTATGAGTTGGATACCGACTGGACAGCATCTAACAACAACAACAACAACATAGTAGGCACAGCAAGCATGTTATAGGTGCGTAATAAATGTTAAAGCATATACTAAAAAAGTTAATAGTTGCAAAGGGAGCAGTATACTCCAGTGAAGAGCATGAGAGACAAGTTTTGTGATCCTACTTCTGATTATTCTGAGCAGAAAGTCTGTTTCTAATACCTAACATTTTGCTAATCTTTAACTATAACTATTAAGTTGACAAGAATTTTCCATAAACTGATCTTCCGTCTATTAAGTAATATTGTCTTAAACTTTTCATTTTGTAGTGCCAGGAAGTAAGGAAGTTCTAAATATAAGTAAATAAATAAAAAATAAAAATAATTTTTAATAAGTGAGGATATGCCAAAGGGACATGACAGCCAACCCAAAGATCTCCAAATGGCCAAAAGTGGAACAATCTATGTAACAAAATATTGCTACACAGTACTGACACTCCCTGAAAATGAAACATTAGCATCCATATAACTGTCCACCAATGAATTAATAGAAAACAGAAAAACCTCCCATACAGAATAATCCTAAATAAATACTGTAGATACACAGCCTTCAAGGAGGTGTAACATAACTCTCTTCTCCAAAGAGTACAGTATGTAAAGGCGGTATGAAGAGTAACTTCACAAAAGACAAATCTACCTCAGCCAGGAAATCAAGGTCAACATTTCCAATGATGTCATGTTCACATGTACCTCTTGATGTGATGTGATGGCAATGGCACTTTACCACTATGATCTTTTCCCTCCAAACCTATAACCCCAAAATAATTAAGAGGGGGTAAAAATCAGGCTGTAGGGACAGCCTACAAAATACTTGACTCAAAGCTATTCCTCAAAGCTATCAATCATCACTAACAAAGAAAATCCAAGAAAACTATTAGAGCCAAGAAACTAAGAAAACATGACAACTGGACCAGATCCTCGAACAATAAAAGCGTATTAGATAAAAACTAAAGAAACAGCCTCAATGGTACGGCACATGCTTAGTATGTTTGAGGTCCTGGGTTTAATTACACACACACACACACACACACACACACACACACACACACACACACGCAAAACAACTAAGGAACTCAGTATAAACTACAGACCTTACTAAAGTTTGGGAAATACTTATGAGAAAAGCCTTTCCAGCAACGTGCAGTGGCACACGCCTGTAATCCCAGCAACTCAGGAGGGAGAGGCAGGAGGATCACAAGTTCAAGACCAGAGGTAGTTTGCGTAATTTAGCAAGACCTTGTCTCAAAAAAGTAAAAAAAAATGGGGCTGAGGGTGCAGCTCAGTGGTACAGCACTTGCAAAGAAAGCAAGCGCAAGGCCCTGGGTTCAACCCTTAGTACTGCAAAAAAAAAAAAACAAAAAACAAAAAACAAGAGAAAAAAAGAAAAGCTTTCCCAATCAGAAGGTCTAAGCAAGCTCAAATACCTACTAGTTATTATTTCCTTACCAATAAAATGGAAATAATATGCCTAAATAACAAGGCTGTTGCGAGAATTAAATCAGGTCATGATTACATGCTTTACAAACTATAAAGGTGCCGTCAAGTTTGTGTTCAACTCATAGCAGGAGAAACACTATTTGCTGTGCTTCTCTGCTATTCATAGGATTTCCAATGGCTGATTGTGTTTTGGAGTGGGTTGCTGGGTGCCTACAGCACCTGGTGTTCCCAGGCTGTCTCCCATCCAAGTACTAACCAGGCCCAACCCTACTTAGCTTCCAGATCTGATGGGATTGGGCGCCACAGTGGTACAGCTGACAGCTGACGACTCGATGGCATCTAACAACAACAACAAACTGTAAAGTTCTGCATAGATGTTAATATATTCTCTTGGAAAAAGGATGGATGTTGAAGGAAAGATAAAGTATCCACCTGCAATCCTATCACCTTGGGAGGCTGAGGCAAGAGGATTACAAAGTTGAGGCCAGAGGCAATCTGTGCAACTTTTTGAGATCCTGTCTCAAAATAAAAAATAAAAAAAGAGTTTGGGAATGAGCTCAGTGGTAGAGCATTTGCCTAGCATATGTGAAGCTCTGGGTCCAAACCCCCAGTCCTGGGTGGGTAAAGGGGAAAAGAAAGAAAGAAAGAAAAAAGAGAAAAGAGAGAGAAGAGATTAAGAGGATGGCTAGGTGGAGCACATGCCTGTAATGGGGAGGCAGAGGCAGGAGGATCTTGAGTTCATGGTCAGCCAGGGCTACATAATGAGATCCTGTTTCAAAAAAGTTGAGCACATGATATAACATAACAATAAATGGCAGGGTAAGATTTTGAACCCAAGTCTGTCTTGATCACTGCTATTCAAACTCACCAATGACTATTATAATTTGCTGTGAGGATTTAAATTTTATTATTTATCAAATTAATATATATGACTGAAGACACATCATTTATAGAGTACATTTGCCAAAAATGCAAAAATCCTAAATCAATAATGAAACATCAGGCAAACTCAGATTGATCCTACAAAACAGATGGTTGGTAATTTTAAGAAATGTCAATGTCACAAAAGGGAAAAAAAAGGATCAGGAACAGTTCAAATCCAGATTAAAGAATGAAGTCTAAAGAGACAAAAACTAAACGCAATGTTTGATCCCAGACTGGGCAGGAATGAAGGGAATGCAATGTGGAATAAATTGGTGAAATTGAAATAAAGCCTTGATTTTAAAAGTTTTAAACAATGTTCATTTTATTTCCTATTTGTTATCACTGTACTGGGGCTGTATAACTGAATGTCATTTTTAAGAAGTATATCGGGGACTACTTAGGGATAAAAGCTGATTATTCAAATGGTTCAGTGGGGGAAAAGTGTATGTAGAGAAAGAATAATAAAACAAATATAGCACAATGTTAACTGTGAATCTGAGTGAAGAATATTCAGGAGTTCTTTGTCCTAGTTTAACTTTTTTATATGTTTTAAATTATTTCAAAATTAAAAATTAAGGAAATAGGAAAAGTAACACATTTTAGAAAAAAATTTCATACACAAAAATAGGGGAACTCATGAAGTTCTAATTTTTCTCCCAAGTCACAAGACAATCAAATGCCTCCCAAACACCTACTACGTATACTAAGTCTAATACAAAACAAGTATAAGATGTGGTCCATACTCTCAAGGAATCTCCCAGCTAGCAAAGGTGACTAAAGTGTTTTATAATGTCCCTAAGATAGTCAAATGACTGAAAGAGGTAATAAGTGCTAGGAATTTAGAGGAGGAAAAAAGACCATGACAGGCAAGAGTGGTTCTTCTCAAAGAAAAGAATTGATTTTGGTCCTCAAGCCTATGCAGAAACTGGCTAGGCCAAAATGGAAAAATGAGGGAACAATAAAGACTTAATATACAGTCTGTTGACACAGGAGAATGAAACTCTCAGCTGGGAAGGAAGGCTGGAGTCAAATTATGGAGGGCCCTGAATAAGAACCCCCTGAAGCTGGGTTTCATACTAGGCAACAGCCAACTGATAAATGATTCCCAGACAGCATAACAAATCATGGGAAAAGGACCTGGCAGCCCACTCCCAAAACAGCCATTGAAAACTCTATGAATAGCAGAGAAATGTTTTGTTCTGTTGTATACATAGGGTCACTATGAGTCGGACCAGACTCAATGGTATCTAACAACAACATAACAAGCAATTTCTCCGTTTCTGTCTGGAATTTGAGATTCTATCATTTCCTTTAAAAATCTAGCCTAGCATGCCTGCCTAAAATCCCAGCACTCAGAAGCCACGGCAGTTTAAAACCAGCCTGAGCTACATAGTGAAATCCTTATTTCAAAAACAAATAAATAAACACACACACACACACACAAAAACCCAAATAATAAAATAAAAGCTTGCCTACTGTGATAACAGAGATCTTTTGATTTTTTCATCTGAGTGCCTGTTTGATTCAGGCCACACTGTGTATCATTTGAAATCACTGAGTGGAGTCAGGAAGCTGACTCAGTGCCAACCACATATGTATTCCCTAAAAACCACCATTAAATTCA
Source organism: Pedetes capensis (assembly GCA_007922755.1). NCBI lineage: Eukaryota > Metazoa > Chordata > Mammalia > Rodentia > Pedetidae > Pedetes > Pedetes capensis. The sequence goes on from VMDO01003066.1 coordinate 18,685, forward strand.
ACACCACCTACACCTATAACTATTATTGGTCAAATTAAAATTTGTTTACTTTTAGTGTATCTCTTTTCCTTACCAAATATAAAAATGTAAACTTTTGCTAATAAACTTCACTATGTATAAGGATAGATTTTTATTAGTGTTGATTTGTCAACACAAAAGTTTTCATTAAGCATTTTAATTCAGAATCATTTATCAATGACCACATCTGGAAGTGCTTTTTTGTTGCGCATAAGCCAAACTTACACTAAATTCACGCTACAAAGTCAAACTTATATATATCAAATTGTAATCTGAGAAGCCAATTTTGTAAATTCTGCATTAATCATTTTTTTGAGAACCTTTCATTTTATTTCCAACACCCCCTGCCCTTGACAGAAGAATCAAATTACTTTAGCGTCTACTACACAAAAAGACAAGACTTAGAGTCAAAGTCTTTTGAAGTTCTTTTGATAGTCAAATGTGGTGGCATATACCTGTAATCCCAGTTCTCAAGAGGCTGAGGCAGGAGAGGCATGAGTTAAGGCCAGCCTGGGCTATATAATGAGACCTTCTCTACAAAAACAAACAGTTTTTGATGATCACAGAATGAACAGGTAATTTTTTGCAAATGGCAAGAGATGAATATTTATGATTTCTAAAAACAGATGGTATAATAATGGGAAAAACTATATTAGAATCCCATAATCTTAGCATTTCAAGAATATCTGCTGAAAATAATACTGACCTAGATTTATTTCTAAGTTTCAACTTTATCTAACAGTACCAATTTATTCTAAAAATTTCTTAGAAGAATTCCCCATTTCTGTTATTCTAGCAGGGAAAAAAGAACAATTACAGTGAGCATTTCAGCAAGGGTCAAGAAACTATTGCCCCACAAACCAAACCTGATACCATCCATCTGTTTTTTCATGGCCAGTGAACTAAGAATCTTTTTTTTTTTACATTTTTAAATAGCTGAAAAAAATTCAAATAGCAGGTCAGGACCCATAAAAATTATATGAAGATTATTTTGTCTATTTTGCAAAAACAGTATAGTAGTTCCATCAGAAACCATGTGGCCCACAAAGCCTTAAATATTTACTACTTAGCCCTTTATAGAACAAGTTGGCCAAACCACTGAGTGCAGTGGCATATGCCTTTAATGCCAGCAACTTGGGAGGCTGAGGCAGGAGGATTCCAAGTTCACAAGGACAGAAGCAGCAGAAGCAGCCTATGTAACTTAGCAAGACCCTGTCTCCAAATATAAAAAATAAAAAATGGGCTAGGGGTACAGCCCAGTGGTAGAGCACTTGCAAAATATATGCAAGGCCCTGAGTTCAACCCCCAACTATCACCAAAAAGAAAGAAAAAAAAAAAAAAAAAATGGCCAACCCCTGACATACAATATAGGAGACAAAAGATTAAGCCAGAGGCAGTGAAACCAAACCAACCTGGATTCAAAACATGTCTACACCATTAACTGGTTATAGAACTTGCCCAATTTCATCAAATGGCTCTAAATATCAGTTTTCTAAAAAATTTTTAAAAAGAAAGATAATAATAATATCCATTTTATAAAGGGGTAAACATATACAAAGTGCTTAGCATTGTATCTAATAAATAGTAAGTAGCCATAAAGAAATATTAGGTGATACTATATTGTTATTATTAGTACCATTATAATTACTATGATTTTAGGACATTCTAATTATATCAAATTATTGGGGTCACAATGCATGGTGGTACATGCCTGTAATCCCAGCATTCAGGAGGGTGAGGTAGGAGGTTCCTGAGTTTGAGGCCTGCTTGGATTACACACATAGCAAGTTCCAGTCTAGGATGGGCTACATAGAAAGACCTTGTCTTAAAAATAATAAATTTAAAAAACAAAAAGCCCTGTTGGGGTTCAGGCCTTCTCATTATACACATGACACAAAAGTATAATATATTACTATTACTGTTCTGATTTTTTTTTTCTTTCTTTACATTCAGGCAACTACCACTCACACCAAAACACATGGAAAAGGCCTCTTAGAGTGTCTATAAAACTGGAAACATAAATATATATACAAGGTTGATAATACTGATCTGTGATTCTAGACTTTATAGCCATCTTACACAATTGCTCCCATACTATCTACTGTACTACAAATAAAATCTATATAAAGTTTATGTGAACCTTGTTATATAAACAACTTTTCCAGGTTCATCAAGACATTTGGTTTATTTAATAATGACAAGTCAAATTTACTCAAACATAGAAAAGTTTGACTTTTTAGATTCCAAATGTAAGTTCATGCAGTATTTGTCTCTCTGTGGCTGGCGCATTTCACTTAGCATAATATCCTCTTGGTTCATCCATGTTATTATGAATTACAGGATTTCCTCCCTTTTTAAAGTTGAATACTAGTATTTCCTGTGTATACATACACCATATTTTAAAAATTCATTCATCTGTAAATGGGCATATCATTTGTTTTCATATCTTGGGTACTGTGAATAATGCTGTGTAAATATGGGAATACAGATTATTTCTTTGACTGATTTCAATTTCAATTCCTTTGGATATACACCCAGAAGTGGGATTTATTGGATCATGGAAAGTGCTATTATAGCACGCATACAACTTGTATTTGAATTTTTTAAAGGTTTCTTAGTCTTAAATTCAACTGCATAAACCAAGTTAAAAACTGGTATACTTTGAATCAAGCTGTTTGTCTTTGAGCAAGTTACTTAACTGAAGTCTGTAGCTTCTTCATTTTATAAAGTGGGGATAATACTAACTTACTGACTGTGAGGATTAAATGAATGAAGAACTTGAAAAAAAACTGACACAGACATACCTAATAAATTTTTTAGTTATAATTACTGTATAATATTGATTCTAATCCACACCTTTTCAATAGTTTTAGAGGGCTAAAGTATCAAATGCAGATTAGATTTGACAATGTTGTTTAGATGCCCTTGAATCGTGTTCAGCTCATAGGGACCCTCCCAGATTTGCCAATATATTTAGTTAATTTTAGGTAGATAGGGTCTTGCTTTGTAATCCCAACTGGCTTGGAACTCTCTATGTAGTCCAGGCTGGCCTCAAACTTGCAACAACCCTCCTGCCTCAGCCTCCTAAATGCTGGGATTACTGTGCATCACACCCAGCTACACAGCTAGACTTTGATGGGAATGTTTTCACAGTTAATTCAGCCAACAAAAACATTCTGAAAATTAGCAGAGTTCACAAATCTTCGGTAATCTAATTATTGGTAGAAATGAGAATGCAGGGGTATCCTCCATATAAAAGGACTTAAATTGGGTGTGGTGTCATATGCCTATAGTCCCAGCTACTTAGAAGGTTCAGGCAGAAGGATTACTTGAATGCATGAGTTTAAGATCAGCCCAGCAACATGGTAAAATTCCTCACCTCAAGAAGAAAAAGGACTTGAGTCTTATTCCACTGACACATTGTTGTTGCAGTCAACAATCAGAGGAAGCAACCTGCTTTGAGGAGAATACAATAGGCAACCCATGGAGAATTGGGGAGATGGCAAAGATCTGGAATAAACTATTCTGTGGGTGGGCCCACACTTCCTGCCACTTTCCCTATTCTTCCCTGAAAGGTGTTGCAACCTTTAGTCCTTTATGTACTATTTTTTCCCACCAAAGATTCAATAAAAGACACGCAAATACTATCATGAGTGTCTGCAAAAACTCTAAAAATTGCTAAAAGACTTAAAACATTCCTTCAGATATGAACTTAGAATTGTTGTGATATTTAGAGCCAAAGTGCTGAACTTGATGATTACTGTCTCTACAAAGAAAGTTTATGAGTCTGAATTAGTGCCAGAATTTCTGAAACACTCTCTTCAACTACAAAAAGGGAGTTCAAGGAGAACTACTGCTTTTGGTCACAATGACCAGTAAATAAGAAATCAATAAATATTTGTTGAATGAATTAAATATTCCCAACAGCCACAAACTAGCATTTATTCATATAAACATGTACGCCAAATCCACAGAAGTATGTTGTCTATAGCTTATAGGCCATATGTATAGCAATGATCAGAAGTAATCACACTTGAAATTCTTCCTTTATCCAAGTCTACACATTACTGATATTGCTACCTTAAATCTTAGCAATTTTATTAGCCATTGTTCATCTCATTAAGAAACAATAGCATGTCAAAGTATCTTTTAAGACTGACACAATGATGATCCATGTGATACTTATCTCAAAACAAATAGTCTCCCTTGTAAGCTCCCAGAGTAACATAGACCACTTTTGCTTCCCGGATGCATCCACCATCTGACCGGTAAATGATAAACCTTGGATTTCTGCAAAGTATGATTTCTACTCTTTCCTACCCATTCTCTCTCCCAAAAGGGTGGCCACTTTTCCAGACTTTTTCACTATGTATGCCCTCAGCAATGTACCTTCTTTCACAAATAAACTTCTCTAGAGCTTTATAGAACCTCACTCTACCCCTCTGCCCTAATTAAAAACAGCTTTCTCTCAGGACATTCCATTCCGTTTCACCAAGTCAAAACAGCAGCTAGTCTTTTCCTTCTACTACTCATGTAGTAACCCAGGAGATATCAGCACTTTCTATCTTCTTCCTATTGTGGCAAACATGATTACTACAAAAATTTCCTGTTAAATCCTTCCTTCTGTACTTGTAATTAGGTCTTAGCCTAATCATTCATCACTATCCATGAACCAATTTCGCAATCACTCTCCAAATTACATATAGACTTAACACTGGACTTAATAATTAACTAGTCTTTTCAGCTGCCATTAGCCTAGATGATTTCCAGATCCATGTGAACACATAACTGCTCTTCTCCTTAAGAAGGAAATACCCAATTACAATGGTATTTACCTCTGCTACTCGACTGAATGCCTGCATCAGATCTCAGCAGCTAAGCAGGGTTGGGCCTGGTTAATACTTGGATGGGAGACTGTCTGGGAACACCAGATACTGTAAGCTTGGGAGAAGGACCCAGCAACCCACTCCCAAAAATTAACCCTCCAATGAAAACCCTATGAATAGCAGAGAAGCACTGACAATAGCGTTTCACTTCTTGTATGTAGGGTCACTATGAGTTGGACACAGACTCGAGAGCACCTAACAAAAACTCCACTGAATAATCACTTTATAACCACTCGCTTTATCACCAAGAACAGTTACTCATCTAAAGATTTAAAGCTCATTGTCTTGAAGAACAATAAGGTCTTATCCTTCACGTCTTCTTTTTTCCCATCACACTTTACTTTTGTTGTTGTTGTTACGGCTGAAGAGTCATGTCCGATTCCTAGCAACCTTCATAAGGTTTTCAATGGCTGACTGTTTCAAGAGTGGACTGCCATGGCCTTCTCCTATTTTTAGGGTGACAGGGATGGAACCCAGGTCCTCAGAAGTTATAGAATAGTACTTTGCCAACTGAGCTAAACTTCAGCCCACTTTATCTTTAGCTTCATGAATATTCTGGTATTGCTACCAGAATCCTCCACGTTCTTTCTCCCTACCTATCACCCTCGTCTTGGCTTCAATTAGTTCCCCATTCCCACCCTCTAGATATATCATTTCAACCACTCTTACTGCAATACCTTGAATTTTTGGGCTCTGATTCTTCCCATACTACTCTCCTTTCTCAACTCCTGTCCCTTTCCCATACCAGATCAAGCAACTCCCCATCTTTCCTGCTTTACACAGTAGCTGCTGAGCCTGGCAAAGAGAGTGAGAGAGTGAGGGGGAAAGAAAGAGGATATGAATGAATATATACACAACAGAAGCCACCACAAAATCTATCCATTGATCATCTGCTCTCAGGATGTAAATATATTCATAGTTCTACTAAATTAACAACAAAAAAAAACTGTTTAAACTTCTTTTTCATGTCAAATTTTAAGTTGGACTCCCTTTATCTTCCACAAGAAATTCTGGTAAGAGTAAATTAGTTACTTTGACCTTGCCATTTTTTCCATTCACCATCTATCCTTAGGAAAATGGTCTCTACAATTCCAATAAAATCATTAGTAGCCTAATAACCTAATTTAATCCTCAAAATAAACCTATGAACTACATATTTGTATTATCTCCACTTGATAAATGAGGCACAGAAAGATTAAATAACTTGCCCAAGGACACAAATTAGTAATTGCAGAAGCCATGATGTACACCCAGACGTTGTGACTCTAGAGTCCAGACTCTTAACGATTATCCTGTGCTTCACATTATAAGCACATATATTATTACTCTGTCTTATAAATCCTTGCTGAAGGAGCGCAGAAGGAGAAGGGGCACATCTTGAATTTATCAACAGCTAACATCACACTAACTGTCTTAACTTTTAGTCACTATTCACTGGTTTCTTCTGAAGTGCCAGTAAATCATTACTTCCAACTTTTTGTTTTTAAAGATGAATATTCACTACTAAAATGTTTCTTAGACATTTAAAATTGCTCATTTATTGATAGATTTATGTGTGCCTGAGTTTATACCACTTACTTATTCAATTATTTATTTATTTATTTATTTACTGTGGTATGGGGGGTTGATCCCAGGGCTTTCTGCATGCTAGGCAAGTGTCCTACCACTGAGCCACATCCCCAAACCCTTTTTCATTTTTTACTTTGAGACAGGGTCTAGCCAAATTGTATAGGCTGCCTCTGGCCTTGAACTCAGAAATCTTTTGCCTTAGCTTTTCAAGTTGCTGGGATTACAGGTGTGTACAACAGTGCCTGACTATACCATTTACTTTAAAGACTATTATTTTTGACTTACTGATAGAGATTTTCATTTGTAAAAAGAATTCTATTTTTCAGTTAAATAGATGTCTTAAATAGATCTTTGCAAGCACAACTCTAATCACCTGCTGGCAACAGATGATCTGTGATTTTTATGGTCTATATTTATATCTTGGGCTGGAGTTTAACTCTTGTTGGTAGAGTGCTGCTCTGCACTCTCAGAGGCCCTGGGTTCAACCCTCAGCACTGCAAAAAATGGGAGGACATGGGAGGCCACCCTTGAAACAATCCTGAAATAATCAGCTACTGAAAACCCTATGAGGGTAGGTTATGAGTGGGCATGACTGGACCGGCAACTAACAACAGCAACAACAACAACCTATTTATATCTTTGGGAGGAGTGTTCTTTTTCCTTACCATTGTAAATTTTTCTATTAACAAGTTTAAAACACCAAATTTATTTCTTTAAGCCAACCTTTTGGATGCTTTACATTTTCACTAGCTCTTATACTTACAAAGAATGGAACTTCCCTTCTCTTTTCCATGGGGGAGGGAAACTCTTCCAGTTTCTATCTCACAAACTCATGCCTTCTCTAATGGTGGGTTGCTAATTTGATTTGTCAGAGGTCAAAGTTTTCTTTGGACCTAATTTTTTAACAAGAAGGAATGAAATGACTGCATAGAAAAATGGGGCCATCTCTCTCGTGCTCTAGTGGCACAGGGTCTTTGTTAGGGCTGATAACTGGCTGCAGAGGGCAGGCCTATAATCTTCCTACAAACTACCAGATTAAGAGTATTCAGAGTAGGCATGGCAGATGGAATATTTCTCATAGACAAGTCCCACAGACTAGATTTGTTAGTGACCATAGTGGGCTCTCAGCTTGTCTTAGATTCACACTCTATTCCCAATCTCTGTTATCATCAGTCTAAATTTTAGGAAGTGGTGAAAGAATTTGTCTTTTGCTATATCCATTATTTGTTAGAACCTGGAGAGCTGGAAAACAGAAGGCTAAATGACATCCCTAACCTCAATATTTACTATAAGTGTCAGCAGATGACGATTATGATAACACTACACTGAATTAACCACATATTAAGTGTTAGACACTCTTTTATGTCATTTTAATCCTGATCTTGCAAGGTTTGGTTCTTCTTTTTCCTTTTTTTTTTTTTGGGGGGGGTGGTACTTGGGGATCAAATTCAGGGCCTTGCACATACTTTCCAAGTGCTTTACTACTGAGCGGCACCCCTAGCCCATTTTTGAGTCAGGATCTCACTAAATTAAACATGCTACTCTGGCCTTGAACTCAAGATCCTTCTGGCTCAGCCTCCCAAGTCACTGGGATTACAGGCATATACCACTGTGCCTAGCAAGGTAAATATTTTTATCCAAAATGATTAATGAATAAATTCATATCTTCACTTAAACAAATATTAATACTCAGAGAAGTATTTGTCCAAGCTTTCAAAGCTAGTATATATCAACCTCAAATCTCTATGATTCCTAGACTCTCAATTACAATACTCAACTTGATGAAAATAAAATAGTCCATTTATGTTTAGTCAATGTACAATATGGAAATATGACCAAATTTAAACAATCATCACAGATACATCTGTCTGCCATGAAAAAGGAATAACTAATTCTGTAACATTTGGTGAATGGACTACTAGCTTCTACAGAGAAATTAGTTATTGAAAAATAATTAACTTTAATGACACTTGGAGAAGAAATCTCCAATAATCTGATGCTCCATTTCCGTCCAGGCTTCCTGTAGTAAATATGTTATGTTGCAATAAAGCTCCTCCAAAAATGAGTCATCTTGAATCAAACATAATCAACAAGATAATGATTAGCCAAAAGTTGGCACAAATCCTAACAGAGTAATATAATTAAAATTCAGCCTCTTGAGAAATAACTTATGTTTAATGCTGGTATCTCAGAAATGTAAGCCACTGATTGAATTTATGTAATACATCTATACATTGGGCTGGGGATTAGCTCAGTTGGTAGAATGCTACGGGGCACTCTCTGAGGACCCAGGTCCAAACCCCAGCATCTCAAAAACAGAAGGATGTGGCAATCTACTCCAGAAGCACTCCCAAAATAATCAGCCACTGAAGACTCTATGAGGGTTGCTATGAGTCAGACACAACTTAACCAGACCTAACAACAACAATCTATATACTGGCACGAGTATATGCAGACCTACACTGAAAATTCTCTTATGTCTTAAATTTTATATTTATCTTCATATACTCACAAAAACTAACAACAAATGGATTTTGATAGTGTTTTATCTACATTTCCCACTTTTTGCAAAACTCTGGAAAATTATTACCTAATGTTTACTAGAATTAATGTACTTCTACTTTAGTATGGTATTAAAAACTGAGCACGATACACTAGGCATTGTATTGCTATGAACACTATATTGCTAAAATTTCACTAATACATTGTCTTTCACAAAAAATTATATTAGTGATTTTCATACAGGGCATATGTTCTAATGTTTTCTCTAGTAGCACGATAGAGTTATCATGTACCCTCTTATTTCAGAGCAACAATACCAAAGCAGGTCTAGAAAGAAGGAATACATTCCATGGCCACAAAACCAGGCCATGTTAACTAGGTCCTGAAGAATTATGATCCCATAATTCTGACATTAAAAGCATAATTTCTGTAATTAGTTAGCTAGCTAACCATGTAACTACTTAGAAAGAACTAGGGTTGGGGATATAGCTCAGTGGTCATGCTGGCCTAGCATATGCAAGGGCTTGGGGAAAAAATAATTTTATAATGTAATATTTAAAACTGAATTGGGAAATAAAGCAAAGATTTTAACAAATAGTGCTTTTAGTTACTACTTGTAAGGGTATTGGTAAGAAAAAAAATGAACTTTAACCCCTATCAGAAATTAATCTGAAGTAACTCAAAGACATAAAAGTAAAAATACTACTACCCCTAAGGAATAAATGATAAATTAGACTTCATTAGCTGGGCATGGTGGCACACATTTGTAATCCCAACATTTGAAGCGGCTGAAGCAGAACTGCTGAGATTGAGGCAAATCTGGACTATATACCAAGACTGTCTCAAAAATAAATACATTAATTAATTAATTAAGATTTCAAAGTTAAAAATCTCTACTCAATCAAAATATCATTAGAAAAGTAACAAAGGAAGCCCCAGTGTGGAGGAAAATAGTCACAGCATATATAGCTGTCAAAGATTTATGTTTTTAGTACCTAAATTCAACAAATCAATAATAAAAATATAAATAATCCAGTGCAGAAAACAAGTGAAAAATAATAAAAGCAATTTTAAAATATACAGATGTACTTTGCCTACAGTTATTTAAAAGGACTTGACTTACTTCATTAAACCATGCAAGATAAATTCCAGTTTTCAGTAAATAATATTAGAAATGAGAAGTTTATGATGACCATCTTTTTGTATATTTATACAAAGGGTGCCCCCCCGAAAAAATGTATGCACATCTTGGGATAAAACGTTTCCATTTTGCTTAACTGGGTGTGGTGCTTCACACTTGTAATTCCAGTAACTCAGGAGGCAGAGGCAGGAGGATCACAGGCTGGAGGACAGAGGCAGCCTGCATAACCTGGCAAGATAAAAAATAAAAAATGGGCTAGGGGTACAGCCCAGTGGTAGAGCACTTGCAAAGTATGTATGAGGCCCTGGGTTCAAACCTTAAGTATCAATTCAAAAAAAAAAAAAAGAATGTGTCTTTTGCTTGCTCTAACATGATAGGACATAGTCCAGAACATCATACTACACATTGCTACCATTGCTACCATAATTCAATGCTTCACAAAGTAATACATAGACAACATTTAGTAAAATGTGTATACATTTTTGGCACCCTGGCATACGAGTAAAAACAGCAAATCGTAAATGTAATTTTAAAAGAGAAAAACATGAATTACAGTGAAAATGACAAGGAAAACTTGACAAACACCTGACAATAAAGTAATATCATATTTAAAAGTAAAAATGCATGATTCAACAAATAACAAAAGTGAAACTTCACATAAAATAAAATATACTGAAAATATCCTTTTAAGAATTAGAAATTTAAAAACGACCAAAACTTAGAGTAATTTAAATCATTTGAGTTCTCATTGTAACATTAGATGGAGCTTGGTCCTAAGAAATAAAACTGCAACAGCAATTTCTTTCCTAAGAAATTTTTCCAGTCTGTCTAAATAATTACATAGCATGCACAACTATAGATGCTTTTCTTCCTTTAATTCTTCACTCAAAAAATCTTTTATTAATTTTCTTTTGGTACAATAAATTTCCACATGTACATTATATAGTATTTACTATGAAGCCTTGCCTGCAGCTGTAGCCCTGTGGCATCTGATCCCGTCAGACCTTGGAAGCTAAGCAGGGTCGGGCCTGGTTAGTACCTGGATGGGAGACCACCTGGGAACGCCAGAAGCTGTAGGCTTGGGAGAAGGACCTGGCAGCCCCCTCCCAAACATCAATCTGCCATTGAAAACCCTATGAACAGCAGAGAAGCACTGACAATAGTGTTTCCCCTGTTGTACAGAGGGTCGCTATGAGTCGGATACCGACTCGATGGCACCTAACAACAACAACGAAGCCTACTGTGCTGCTGATAAAAAACTATTATTTGGTTAAATGTATCCAACCAGCCAGACATGTCAATTCCATAGCTTTCAAGTACATATTCTCAGCACCTGCAAAGCAGTTTTATGACTGTTTAGTATCATCACCTATCACTCCTCCAGTTTAGCAAAACTGATGCACCAAGAATCTCATGGTTTCTAGATAAGAATTAGAGAAAACTGAAAATAATGATAGTGGAATCAATTATTCTGGTAACTCTGCAACATAAGTAACTGCTTCATGTTTCATTTCTCATAGCCTTTCTGAAGTTTGTGAATTCTTGTATGAGTCAGTTATTTTAGCAAAATACATTCATATTTTAATGTCTTCAGTTTTCAAACAATCCTCACCTATTTCTCATCTACCTTAATGGTGCTATAAAAATGACAAGAGACCAAGAGGTTTATCATAAAAACACTAGTACTTGAGGGTCTGGACTGGTCAGAGCAAAGACTTTTTAAAAAGAGTAACTTTCACCAAGGTTTAAGATCTTGGAAAAATAACACTCAAAACTGGGTGAGTTTTCCTACATGATATAAGCAGCACCAAAATCCTGCCCTAGAATTTTTTAAACTCTGCTGGGTACAGTGGTACATGCCTGCAATCCCAGGGACTTGGGAGACAGAGGCAGGAGGATTGCAAGTTCGAGACCAGAGGCAGTCTGTGTAATTTAGTAAGACCCTGTCTCAAAAAGTAAAAATATGGGCAGGGCCTACAGCTCAGTGGTCCAGCACTTTGCAAAGCATGCAAGCGCAAGGCCCTGGGTTCAACCTCCAGTATTGCCCCGCCCCCCCCAAAAAAAGCAGCCCTTAAAAATATATTCCAAATCCTACCACCTCGTTCACCACTGCTGCTCAAACCTCAGTTAACATTATCTTTTCCCACTACTCCTTCAAGAACCTGCTAACCATGACTGACACTGTCAGTTTTCCCATGGGAGGATGGGAAAGAATGGGAGAGAAGGAACTTAAGATTGGAAATAGAAGGTCTGATAACAGAAGAGAATGTAAGTTACACATTTGAACCTTAAATTCTATTATTTTTCTCATTTTGGCAAGAACATCTTCAATTCTTTCTTTCCTTCTTTTCTTTCTTTCTCACCTTTATTGTGGAACTGGGGGAGTTGAACCCAGGTCCTCACACATACTTTCCGTGTTCTACTATTGGGTTGCACCCCCAGCCCATTTTTTACTTTGAGACAGGGTCTCACTAAGTAACGCACGCTGCCTCTGGCCTAGAACTCACAATCCTTCTGCCTCTGCCTCTCAAATCACTGGGATTACAAGCGTGAGCCAGCACTACTGGCTTTTTTTTTATTTTTCAAATTAAGACAAAGTCTCACTAAATTACAAAGACTGCCTCTAGCCTCAAACCTGTGGTCCTCCTGCCTCTGTCTCCCAAGTCTAGAATTACAAGCATGCACCACAAAGTCCAGGTCATCTTTTTTTCCTAGTACTAGGAAGTTGAGCCAGGACCTCACATATGCTTTTGCAAGCACTCTACTATTGAGCTGCACCCTCAGCTCCCTTATTTATATGAGACAGGGTTTCACTATGTAGCAGAGGCTGGCCTTGAACACACTACCTTCCTGCCTCAGCCTCCCCAATGCTGAGATTACAGGCATGAACCTCTAAACCAAGAAAACATTCATTGTTCTAAAAATACTCTTAATGGAAAGTCAAGATACAGAGAAAATACTTGCAAAACACATTTCTGATAAAAGACTCTTAATTCAAAGCGTATTTTTTAAAAACTCTCAAAACTTAGACAAATTTAAAACAAAAGCAAACAGCTGGGCGCGGTGGCACACACCTGTAATCCCAGCGGCTCGGGAGGCAGAGGCGGGAAGATTGCAAGTTTAAGACTAGAGGCAGTCTGTGTAACTTAGTGAGACCCTGTCTAAAAAAAAAAAAAAAAAAAAAAAAAAAAAAAAAAAAAAAAAAAAAAAAAAAAAAAAAAAAAAAAAAAAAAAAAAAGCAAACAAAGAAACAAAACAAAACAAAACAAAAATAAAGCACCAGATAGTAAAATCTATAGGGAAAAAAAAGATTAGTAGTTGCTAGGGAGGGAGATGTGTACGCCAATATTAATAGCAGCTTTATTCATAATAGCCCCAAAGTGGTAACAACTGAAAAGCTATCATCTAGTGAATAGATTAAAAAGGGCTGGGATTTAGCTCAGTTGGTAGAGAGCTGTGCTGCTGTCTCTGAGATCCGAAGTTCAATTCCCAGCACCGCAAAAATGGGAGAAGGACCTGGCAATCCACTCCCAAGGCAATCCCGAAATGGTCAGCCATTGAAAACCCTATGAGGGTGGCTATGAGTCGGATACTGACTGGAGGGCACCTAACAACAACAACAACAACAGTGAATAGATTGTTGTTGGTAGGTGCTATCAAGTCAAATCCAACTCATAGAGACCCTATGTAAAACAGAATGACACACTCCCAGTTCTGTGCCAGGCACCCAATCTTTTCATGTTTAAGCCCATTGTTGCAGTCACTGTGTCAATCCATCCGGTAGAGGGTCTTCCTTTTTTTTTTTTTTTGTTGGGCCATCACTCTCCTAAACAAGATGCCCTTCTCTAGGGATTGGTCCCTCCTCACAATATGTTCAAAATATGTAAGATACAATCTAGCCATCCTTGCTTACTGGTTGCACTTCTTCTAGGATGGATCTGTTGGTTCTTTTGGAAGTCCATGGTATATTCAGTATTTGTATAGTCATGCAATGAAATATTACTCAGCAATATAAATGAATACTGAAACACACAACATGGATGAATCCTCTAAATAACCATGCTAAGTAAAAAATAACAAAAAAGCCCATAGACTATTAGATACTGATTATATGAAATTTGAGACAAAACAAAATATGACAACAGAAAGTAGACCAGTGGTTGCCATAAACCGGGGGGTGGAGGAAGGGAACTGACTACACAAAAGCAAGAGAGAACTTTTTAGGGCAATGGAAATGCTCTGTATCTTGATTGTGGAAGCAGAAACCTAACTACATAATTTTTTTCAAGATCCATTGTATTCCTAAAAGTGGAATATTTTATTGCAGGCAAAGCATAGCTCAATACAGCTGATTTTGAAAATCTGAAAGTTAAAACTACTCTGTAGTGCTACTCTTTTTAACTAAAACTAAGATCCAATAAGGAGATGTCATGGGGCATTTTAAAACAAATGACTGAGAATTTGCTATCAAGAATGCACTTTAATTTGATAACAGAAATACCAGACAAATTCCCAAAGGAATAGATATACCCAGTTTTAAATAAGCACAATGAAGTTTGACAAAAATAGCCAATAGCCTTATCCAGGGTCATACAAAATGTCAGTGATGAGAGGTAGGAACAGCTTAATAAATAGGGGAAGAAAATGATTCTCAAAACCTTACTCTAATAACAAGTTTTAGGAGCTTGTCTTTACCTTACTTTTCAAACTGTTTAATTTCCAGTGGGGTATATGGGAAGTCTGCTAAGGCATTAAAAATGTTTACTTTATACTTAAAGAACTTTTTCAAATGTAAATAGAGGATTTGGGGGGAGGGTTACTGAAGGTTTGAACCCAGTGCATGCTTGGCAAGCACTCTACCACTGAGCTACACACTCAGCCCATTTTTCAATCTTTTATCTTGAGACATGGTCTCCCTAAATTATGCAGGTTACCTCTGGTTCCAAACTTGTGATCCTCCTGCTTCCAACTCGTGAATTGCTGGGATTACAAACATACACTGCTATGCCCAGCTAAATGCAGGATTTTCAAGGAGTCAGAAGTCAGATTCATTCTGAACCCAAAATGGATAAACTTGTTTTCTTACAGGGAAGAAAAGTACATAATAACTTAGTTCAGGACATCCTTCATGCTCTTCTGGTTATATATTTTTCTCTGTCAATTTTAAGCTATTTGGAAAATAGGAAAAGGAATTCAATACACAGTAGGTAGGTAGCACTATTCCTAGTTATAGTAAGACATAGCAAAGTTCAGTAAAAAGCACAGACTTTGGCCGGGTGTGGTGGTACACACACCTGTAATCCCAACAACTGGGGAGGTGGACTCAGGAGGTGGAGACAGGAGGATGGCAAGTTGAAGGCCAGAGGTTTCGCTGCGTAATATAGCAAGACCCTGTCTCAAGATAAAAAATTAAAAAGCAGGCTAGGGGAGCAGACCAGTTGTAGAGTACTTGTAAAGTATGTGTGAGGCCCTGGGTTCAACCCCCAAGTACCAGAAAAAATAAAAAAAATAAAAAAAGGCACAGACTTTGAAGCTCAAATCCTATTCCACTTACAACTTCTTTGGGCGTTTTTCATTTGTAAAACAGTGATACTTCAGAATTACCATGAACACCTCAGATAACGTATAAGGTGACTGATTCATAAGTGGATCTTATGGGTTTTACCCATCTTATGGGTTTTACATATTTCCTATCCTACTACTGATAGAAACTGGACAGTGAGAAGAAGGAGGTTGTTTTGGGCCCTTATCATGTCTCTCCTAGATATTGCAAAAACTCCAAACTAAAATCCCTACTTTGAATTGTTATATAAAAATTAAAGGAGGCCACTGTTTTAGACTAGACTCCTCCACGGGGCCTGAACAGAACAGACTAAAAATCAAAATATTCATGCATGCTAATGTTCCATAACACCAAATTGAAACTGTTTATCTGACTTTGGAGAAATCAGGATTAGGGAGATAACAGCCAAATTGCCCCAACAGTCCAATTTCAACTGGCATGATAATAAAGTTCCTTCTACTATATACACAAAAGACAATCTAAAGTAATTTGATGTTAACTATTCAATTATTTTCCTATTCTGTCTCCTTGTCCCTTCCTTAAAAATAACACATCTTTCCTATGTCTAATGGATGGCATTTGAAGCCCTTTCCATAGCACCCAGGCTTCGGTTTTCAGTTCTGCACAATTTTGTAGCTTAATCGTTGATTAACGTTTTCTCTTTTCTTCTTTTTGCTGGACTATGGCCCGAGCACTTGCGGCACCCATGCGTGGGCTGCTGCAGGGTGCCCTGTGCGCCAGGTCTGTTGCCTTTGTAGGTTTGTGCAGCCCCACTCAAAACCAGACACCCTCTAGGATCATGCCAGATTCTCACGTGGAATGATAAGCCTGTTTCTAACCCAACCAACTTGTTGCACAATGGAAATCACTGTGATTTGTAAATATATATATGTGCCCTAGAAAAATTTTACTGCTGTCTAATTTATGTAATAAGACAATTACTGAGTCCAAATTTGTTTAATAAAACTTTGTATCTTTAAAAAAATAAAAAATAAAAAAAACACATCTTTGAAATGACAATCCACTTTTATCCTTTCTTTCAAAATGTTTCAAAAGTGGTCCAGAAAATTTTCCATAAAACTGATCTCTTCCACTTAGCCCATTGGAACATTTATTCTATTTCATGGAATAAAGTGTTGCATGATTCTAGAATTGAGATTAAAACCAATTAAAGTTGTTAAACTAATTTTGTCCTTTCACAAAGTACTGCCTGCCCCAAGTCAATCTCCACAATATAACCAGCTAGAACTTTTGAAAATCCAAATCTTATTATGTTATTCTTTTTAAAGAGTCTTTCAGTAGTTCCTTTATAACCTTCAGGACCAAAACCAAACTTGTTAGCAGGACATCTAAACTCTTGAATTCCAAGATGGAGGCTTAGGGGAGCCCCAGAGATCATCAGCTTCTCCAGAGGGAAGATTCAAAACACCTGGAGACCAGCTACTCTTCACAGTGGGTGACTATGGGAAGACAATGAATGTTAGTTGTGAACAGAGACTTGAAAAACCCAGGCACTGGAGAGGAGAACAGAGGGTAAGAAACAGCACCTCTGTACCAAACACGCAACAATGTGGCAGAAGGTAGGAAGGAGTACAAGAGGCATTTAGAACTCCAAATAGACATGGTCAGAAGAGAACCTCTCCACATCACATTGCCTTTAAATGAATACAGAACTAAGAAAGAATGTTAAAAGGTACAAAAGAGAAACATCAAGTCACATATAAAGGCAAACTCATCAGAATAACAGCAGAAACCATAAAGGCCAGGAGAGCACAGAATGAAGTATTTCAAGCCCTGAAAGAAAGTAACTGCCAAACTAGATTACTATATCTAGGCAAAGTTATATTTTAAAATTGAAGGAAAAATAAAGACTTCCAAGATAAGCACAAACTAAAGAAATTCATGGCCACAAAACCAGCACTGCAGAAGAAACTTACAGGAATCTTACACCCATGTAAGGAAGCAAGAGAAACACAATCATGAGAGCATGAGAAAGAATAAATCTCACTAAAAGAGTAGGTAAGTAACTGAGTATTAGGAATGAATCAAACAACATCAATTGGGCAAACCAAATCTCTAAGGAGGAAGAAATGAACATAGATTATTCAAAACAAGCAGAAGAGAAACAAAATGACAGGAATTAGTATACACCCTTCAATAACAACCCTGAACATAAATGATCTTAATTGTCCAACTAAAAGACAAAAGCTGGCTGACTAGATTAAAAAACAAAACCTAACAACTCAATTCCTTCATGAAACTCACCTTATGAGCAAAGATACACCCAGGCTGAAAGGGAAAGGAGGGAAAATGATATCCCAGGTAAACAGAATCCAAAAGCAAGTAGGAGTATTTATACTCACATCTGACAAAACAGACTTCAAGCCAAGATCAGTCAGAAGAGACAAGGAAGGTCAGCACCAATTTGGTAAAAGCAGGAATACACTGAGAAGATATAATGATTGTAAATATATATGCACTGAACATCAGAACATCCAATTATATAAATAAAACTCTACTGGAAATAAAGGGAGTAGTTGGCCCCAATACAATATTTAGTGGGTTACTTCAACAACCTTGTCCCTCACCCAAGAGATCAAACAATAACAATAACAACAAAATTAAAAAAGGAACACTAAAGTTAAACTATACTATATCTCAAATGGATTTAACAGACATCTACAGAATATTCTATCCAATAGCTGCAGAATACCCATTCTCATTAGCTCATGGAAGTTTTTCCAAAATAGATCATATTTTAGGCCATATAGCAAGTCTAAACAAATACAAAAATATTTAAATCATTTCTTCTATCTTATCAGATCATAATGGAATGAGAAATCAAGAGCCAGAGAAATGAATGAAACTATGCAAACACATGGTAATTGAACAATACATCTGAATGATCAGTAAGTCACTGAAGAAATCGGGGCAGAAATTTTTACAATCCTACAATCAAATGAAAATGAAAACACAACATACTAGAATCTGTGGTATGCAGCAAAAGCAGTCCTAAGATGGGAATTTATAGCTGAGTGAGTATATTAAAAGAGAGAATGCTCACTCAAATAAATAACCTAATGCTGCATCTTAAGGTTTGCATGACAAACTGAACACAAAATCAGCTGAAGGAAAGAAATAATAAAGATCAGACAGGATATAAATGAAGCAGACACCAAAGGAACAATACAAAGGATCAATGAACAAAGAGTTGGTTCTCTGAAAAGGTAAAAGATAAATGAGACGGAAAAACCTTTACCAAAGTAACCAAAGGAAAAAGAAGAAACAAATTAATAAGGAATAGAGGTGAAAAAATGGGATCTAGATGACCATTAGGAAATATTTTGAAAAATTACATTGCAACAAACTGGAAAATTTAGATGAAATGGACAAATTTCCAGGAATAAAAAAAACCATAAACAGATCAATAACAACCAATGAGACTTAACAGTAACAAAGAATTTCCCAAAAAAGAAAAGCCAAGGAACAAACAGATTCATTGCTGAGTTCTACCAGACCTTCAAAGAGCATCAATGCTCCTCAAAATATGTTACAAAATACAAAGCAAAGGAAGCCTTTCAAACTTATTCTATAAGCTACTATTACCTTACCTTACCAAAACCTGATAAGGACACAACAAAAAAAGAAAAACTATGGACCAATATCCTTGATGAATAAAGATGCAAAAGTTTCAATAAAATACTTGCAAATCAACCAAATTCAACAACACATTGAAAAGATCACACACCATGATCAAGTTGGTTTCACCCCAGGGATGCAAGAACAGTTCAACATGCACAAATCAATAAATAAAATATAGCACACAAATAGAATCAAGAATTAAAAAAAAAAAACAACACAGTGTCATCTCAGTAAGTGCATGAAAAGCATAAAACAAAACACAAAACAGCTAAATAGCAATATAAGGCTGTATATAAATGAATAATATAAGGCAAATACATAATTGGTCTCTGTGAGTAAAACTAAATGAACTACAGAAAGCCAAAAAAAAAAAAAAAAAGGAAAACCCTGTGGATTCAAATAATCAAAGGGGTGATAAATTGGTTTTTGAGAAATAGGAATTAGCAAGAGAAACTGAAGACACTATAAACTAATAAGTGTAAGAAGAAACAAAATAACAAGAAATAGGGCAAGAAAAGGGGTCCTGAGGGAATCCACCCAAGATTCAAAAAAGGAGAAGTAATAAGGAGTGGGGCTGGGATTTAGCTCAGTTGGCAGAGCACTGCGCTGCAGTCTCTGAGGTCCCGAGTTCAATTCCCAGCACCGCAAAAATGGGAGAAGGGCCTGGCAATCCACTCCCAAGGCAATCCCGAAACAGTCAGCCATGGAAAACCCTATGAGGGTCGCTATGAGTCGGATACCGACTCAACGGCACCTAACAACAAACAACAACAATAAGGAGTGAGGCTTGCAAGGCAAGTTGCAGCCAAAGAATGGCAGAACAATTTGGAGACCAAGCTAAGAGTTTATTTTAGAACAACTTCAACTTCAAATGAGTAAAAAGTTCTTAAACTGGGAAGCAACAATAATTATGGTATGTTGTTGCTGGTAGGTGCTGTTAAGTCAGGTCCGATTCATAATGACCCTATGTACAATAGAACGAAACCCTCCACTCCCCTACTCTGTGCCAGGCACATGATCTTTTTTGCTTAAGCCCACTGTTGCAGTCACTGTGTCAATCCATGTAGTTAAGGGTCTTCCTTTTTTTCATTGGCCCACCCCTCTCCCAAATATGATGTCCTTCTCCTGACAACATGTCCAAAATACGTAAGATGCAGTCTAGCTTGCTTCCAAGGAGCATTGTGGTTGCATATGGCATATTAGAAAGAATAATCTGCTGGTTAAATGAAAATAGACTAGGATCAAATGTGAAAGATTAGGCATTAAAATGCTCCCTACAGTGGATAAGAATCCTGAAGACTGTATCAGTGGTTTTCAACCTACTGAAATAATTCCTTCATAGGGATTCTGTAACATGCCTCTGAGAGACTCATTTAAAAAAAAAAAAAAAAAATCATATTGATACCACTATTAAACAACTCTTCACAACACAGCAAATAGCCCAAACTGTTTAAAAAACCAAAGTAGGTGTTTAAGTCCGGAAAGAAAGAGGGCCAGAAGGTAGAAGAGTTGACCTCATCCTGGTCACACAACCCACTGTTTGTCTCTACCATCAGCACCACCCACAAACAGCTGTTTAAAGATCCTCACAGCATCACAGGAATTGTCCATAGTAACTGAATAGAGGTCCTATATCCAGATTAATAAGTACGTTTCCATTGAAATATGGCCAATTCATCCAAAAGAAAAAATTAAAACTAGAAATGCACGTTAAAATACATAAACATAGCAAACAATTGTTGTTGTTGTTGTTGTTAGGTGCCATTGAGTCATATCCGACTCATAGCGACCCTTGTAGGGTTTTCAATGGCAGATTGTTTCGGGATTGCCTCGGGAGTGGGTTACGACGTCCTTCTCCCATTCTTGCGGTGCTGGGAATTGAACTCGGGACCTCAGAGACTGCAGAGCAGCACTCTATCAACTGAGCTAAATCCCAGCCCAGAGAATAATAAGACCTTAAATATATAAAATAAAACAAAAAAGAAACCTGAACATGGAAAACAAAGTATGCAAATATTCCAAAATCTATCATAAGACCAGACACTGACTAAAATGTACAACAACGTAGCCCTAGCACAGCTGTTATGTATTTAGAGACAAGTGTTTATGTTGCCCAGGCTGGTCTTGAACTCCTATACAAGTCATCCAAGTAGATGGGAACACAGGAATGTACCCTCTGGCCCAGCAACTGTCATGTTTTAACTATCTGTTTTGAACCCCAAGGTTACTTTTCTGTAAACTTACCTGACACAACCTGACCCCACACAGGTTATATCACCAATATCCACTCTAAGAAAAAAGGATAATGTATTTATAACTGACAATACAGACATCAATATTTATATGTCCTTGACCTCCAAGAGCAAATACTTTAATGAAAATTGTTTATTGTCTATCTCCTTCTACCCCAAGGTTCATAAGAGCAGGGATTTTTGTTTTGTTCACCGATATATTCCCAGTATGAAAACAATGCCTGGCGTGTAGCATTTGCTTAATAAATATTTATTGAATTATTAAATTTGCATTGTGGGAGCTAATTACCAGTCACCAAAAAGCTATCAACAGTATTACAGGTTGAATATCCCTTACCCAAAAAGCTTAGGACCAGAAGTGTTTCTGATTTTGAAGTACTTGCACAGATTATCAATTCCTAATCCAAAAATTGAAAATGTCCCAAAATCTAAAACTTTTTGGGCATTGTGGAGCTCAAAGTTTTGGATCTTGGAGCATTTCATATTTTTGGAGTACAAGTGTTTGGTCTGTACTATAACCATCATCCCCAAGTGAACCTGAAAACAGGTTCACTTTTACTCCACCTATTCAGCTGTTACCCTTGAGGATATTTATTAAAGCTGAAATTAAGATGCTTCTGGCTCTTTAAAAGTTATTACAGTTGACATATATAAAATGTCTGAAACAGTTCTTGAAATCATACCTTAATATTAGTGCCCCTGTCTTGCTTCTTCCCTTTTTCAATGTAATCCATGTGAATCAAATTTCTTAAAATGCAGTCCATACACTAAAGCATCAATAAATACCTTGGCTTTTACTCATGTTTTTTTTTCCTTTTTCGTTCCTTTTTAAAAAAAAAAAAATTTTTTTTGGTGTGTGTGTTCTGTTTGTTTGTATTTGAGACAAGATCTTGCTATATAGCCCAGATTGGCCATGAACTCAGGACCTTCCTGCCTCCCTCTGCCTCCTGAGTGCTGGGATTATGGGCATGATCCATCACATTTGGAAATGATTATCTCTTAAAGCTCATATACCACAGATCACAAGATTCATACTTAAAGAAAAAGCAAATATCATAGAAAACTACCACTGATACAGTGACAGAAGGGATAGATATCACTGAATTCACTACCTCAAATTAGAATGATATCAAGAGGGCACAGTTGATAATGGCCCCTCTACAGCTAGTTTGTCATTTTCTTAAGGTATTTAGAGGTAGGGCATGGGAAGTAAATGTTATCTAAGCTGTTTCCAACATCTAGGAGGAATACTGTAACTTGACCTCTAATTTTTTGCTTAAACTGAACAAAGGCATGAATTTAAAGAAAAGGCTCAATGATGGAGGCCTAAAGTAATCATCTTTGTTCCCAATGCTTTCTATACTTCACCAATACAATTCTTATTATTCTATATTTTAAAAGCCTACATTATAACCCACTGGGACTTTGTATATAACTGGAAGAGAGCTGAGTACCTATCAAACATTCAATAAACATTTGCTGAATAAATATTGCTTGAATATTCTACAGAATTATAAGCCTCATAAGAGCAGGGATTTCAAGAGTTTCACCAACTTTTCCACTGCACTTGGTGCAGGATATGATTGACACAAGCTAATAAGGAATCACAAAAAATTTACCTATTATAAGACTCAAACCCATAACCTTAGCCCTATTATGGCATAAATTAATAAGCCAAGTTAAGGAACTTCAAAGTGTGCAATTTTCAGTGTGCCTATATAATCATTATATCTCATTCACAAACATTCGTAATGAAAAATTTCAAAAACAGGTGAATACTCATTATCTTTCTAATTATCTCTGTATTCTAAACATCATTCCCCAACATCTTATCTCAATCTACAATACTAGATTCTAAAAATTGAGAAATCACTGTGTCACAAACACATCTATACCAATCAAAACTGGAGATTAAAAAAATAAAATGAATAAACCAGGTGCGGTGGCACACACCTGTAATCCCAGCAGCTCGGGAGGCAAAGGCAGGAGGATCACAAGTTCGAGACCAGAGGCAGTCTGCGTAACTTAGTGAGACCCTGTCTCAAAAAAGTAAAAAAATGGGCTGAGGGTGCAGCTCAGTGGTCCAGCACTTGCAGAGCATATAAATGCGAGGCCCTGGGTTCAACCCCCAGTACCACAAAAAAACCAAAAAAGATGAATGACACAAAGTACTAAAAGTAATCAAAACCTATGCCCCAACTAAACTGAAAACAGGATATCCTTCAAAGTTTTTTTTAAAAAAACAAACCTCAAGCTTCAACAGAAGTCAGTTATGACATCTTTCTGGAACAAATGGTTTAAAGAAAACAGCAACAAAAGCCCAGCACGGTGGCGCACATCTGTAATCCCAGTGGCTCAGGAGGCGGAGGCAGGAGGATCGCAAATTTAAGACCAGACACAATCTGCGTAAATTAGCAAGACCTGTCTCAAAAAGTAAAAAATAAAAAGGGTTTGGGTACAGCTCAGCGGTCTAGCACTGTCAAAGCTTGCAAGCGCAAGGCCCTGGGTTCAACCCCCAGTACCGCAGACAGAAAGGAAAAAAAAAAAAAAGCAACAGAATTTTTTCATTTGTTCTAAAATATCACTTAAAGATAAGCATAAGATTGTTGTTGTTGTTGTTGGGTGTGGTGGGTCGAGTCAGTGTCCAACTCATAGCAACCCTTTGTAAAAAAGGCAAAACAGCATTGTTAAGTGCTTCTCTGCTATATATAGTGTTTTCAATGGGTGTTTTGGGGAACTGCATTGCCAGGTCCTTCTCCCAAGCCGACAGTACCTGGTGTTCCCAAGCAGTCTCCCATCCAAGTACTAACCAAGCCCAACCCTGCTTAGCTTCCACGATTCGAAGGGATCAGATGCTACAGTGGTACCGCTGTAAGCATGCATAAAATAGTCACTTCAAAATCACCATGCAAAAATAAAAAATGATTTTAGGAAAAATGATACCAATACTGAATAGCTCTATTTTAAAACAAAAAATTAACTTTAAGAAGTCAGAAAACGTATATTCTCTGTAGAAAAACTTTAAAAAGGAAAAAATGCATTCTTACTGAATGTGACAAACATACAAGGTGTGCACAAAAAATATTGTGAGTTTTTAAAGAAATATAATTATAGTAAAAGACACATTGCCATTAATCCCCCTCAAAATCCTCCCCTGGCCCAGCTTCAAATACTTATCATTCTTGCCACTTTCTGAAGCAGTTCTGGAAGTCTTCTTTCATGAGTAATAAAACTTTTTAATTTCGACATTCACTTTTTTAAATCATACCTGTAACTCAGCATAATTTAATTCTAATATATCAACACCTCACTCATACAAATGTATCTGATAATCTTATAGAGATACAGAGAACACAAATGGTGTATAAGTTTTTTAATGTGTAAACAATCAAGCCTGTGAGCTAAAAGCTTGTGCATTTTATTAAGGACCTCATTCAGAAGTTATTTTACTCTGAAGAACAACTAGCATTCCATTATTCACATAATAAATATTGCTAATATTTGTAATAAAGTATAAATCTACAATTTCAATAGTCATAGAACATGATTTCCAGGTTCTTTTTTGAGGTTCAAACCAATCCTTATATAACTTAACCCTTAACTGGTATCACAGGGTCAAAACAGATCCCTGGATGGATGCTAGACACGGGCACTGCAGCATGTAGCTAAGGGTGGGTACATGCAGTGTGGGGTCATATGTGACCCCAGAAGCATGATACCAGTTAAGTTAAACAGCTTTGCTCTCTGGTTTCCCAGTCTATAGCAGATTCAAAAAAAAAAAAAAAAAAAAAAAAGAACTACACTAGAAACACTAAACAATCCAATAGCAATAAACACCACCACAGCCTGGACTACCATTTTTGTGCTTCAAGGAGCCACAACTTCTTGGAGAAATAGCTGACTGCAGGACTAGTATAAAAGGTAAGACGGGAACATTTTGACATATCAGAAAGCAAGGTGAGGACTCAGGAGCTAATTTGAAGACACTTCCACAGGCCAAAATTAGGAGAATCTGAGCATCAAAAAGGAAAATAAAAGCCCAGATGTGGTTGTGCACACCTGTAATCAGCACTCAGGAGACTGAAGCAAGAGGATTACAAGTTAGAAGTTAACCTAGAAAACACAATAAACTCCAGGCTAGCCTAGAATATACAGAAAGACCTTGCCTCAAGAATCAAAACAAAAAGAAAAAAGAAAAATAGGTGTGGTGAATTAAAACACAGTAAATACATAAAGGGGCTGGGATTTAGCTCAGTTGGTAGAGTGCTGCACTGCAGTCTCTGAGGTCCCAAGTTCAATTCCCAGCACCGCAAAAATGGGAGAAGGGCCTGGCAATCCACTCCCAAGGCAATCCCAAAACAGTCAGCTACTGAAAACCCTATGAGGGTCGCTATGAGTCGGATACCGACTCAACGGCACCTAACAACAACAACAAATACATAAAAATCCTTGAATTTAATTTTAAAGGATATACAGAGAAAAAAGAAATATGTTAAATAGCACCAAAGGATACATATAATCAGCACTTCCAGTGACTCGAGAGGCAGAGGCAGGAGGATTGCAAGTTCAAGACAAGAGGCAGTCTGTGTAATTTAGCAAGACCCTGTCTCAACAATTAAAAAAAAAAAAAAGGATGGGAGTGCAGCTCAGTGGTACAGTACTTGCAAAGCATGCAAGCAAGGGGCCCTGGGTTCAATCCCCAGTATGGCAAAAAAAAAAAAAGACTGCAAAGGAAAAAAGAGAAAGTGGATATACAATTAAGAGATAAGAGACATAGCAACCAAAAGTAATGTACAGATCTTAAATCCTGTTTTAAATAAGCCACTATAAAATGACACTGAAGAGACAATCACAGATACCTGTTACCAAAAAATTACTATCAAATTTTAGGTCTAATAATGAGAGAAGAGTCCTTACATTTTAAGAGATATAAACTCAAATGAGATTTTAAACTATGAAAATAACGAAAGAAAGAATAAGAACAGACACTAAGTAGCTGGGCGTGGTGGCATATGCCTGTAATCCCAGCGGCTTGGGAGGCGGAGCCAGGAGAATTGCAAATTCGAGACCACAGGAAGTCTTCGCAACTTGGCGAGACCCTGTCTCAAAAAGTAAAGAAAAAAAAAAAAAAGGGCTGGGGATGCAGCTCAGTGGTCCAGCACTTGCACAGCATGCAAGCGCGAGGCCTGGGTTCAACCCCTAGAACAACAAAAAAAAAAAAAAAAAAAAAAAAAAAAAAAAAAACAGACAGTAGGTGACAAGCAGCAAGGAAGACCATTATGAGAGTCTAGTTATAATTTAACTATCACAGATGAGTCATTTATTCTATGGAGCGTACTGTTTTTAACACACAAACAGCTTTTTAAAGTACCACTATAACAGAGCAAGAATCATGTCTAATGCTCTTAATAACCATCGTCAGTTGTCACGAATAAATTAGCCAGGCACTGTGGCATATTCCTGTAACCCCATCGACTTGGAAGGCTGAGGCAGGAGGACTACAAGCTTGAGGCCACAGGCGGCCTGTCCAACTTAGTAAGATCTTATCTCAAAATAAGACAGGGAATGAGGGTGCAACTCAGTTATAGAGTTCTTGCCTAGCATGTGCAAGACCCTGGGTTCAATCCTTAGTGTTACTCCCCCACTCAGAAAAATAATAAATTAAATTATGTTCTGTACGTACAGCCTAAGATAACTAGATGTCCAAATACTGGAATACATGTGTTGAAGTTTATATTTATACTTGCTAAAGAAGATGGTCACAATACTTTAAGTGGAAAAAGACGTGGTTGATTTTGCTGCTTAAATATATTTTTATTACCTAGTCCCCCTCTCTCACACACACCAACTAACCATACCTCAAAGATAACTGCTGATTGTTTAAATATAGAAACAAGATAGTAAGAAATATAATCCTTCCTACTGACAGCAAATACTTTCAAACTAATTTATATTCACGGTCTAAAATATTATGTAGTTACAAAATTATTAAAGTAGTGAAAGATAAAAAATTTGCCAACTCAAAATTATATAATTCAAACTTTCACCAGGATCTTATATAAAATTACATAAAAATATATACTTGTTATGGGCTGAATCATTCTCCCCAAAAATTCACATGCTGAAGTCTAATCGACAGTACTTAGAGAATGTGACTTTATTCGGAAAAAAGATCCTTAAAGAGGTAATTAGTTAAACGAGGTCACATGGGCGGGTCCCAATTTAACATAACTGGTGTCCTTATGTTGTTGTTGTTAGGTGCCACCGAGTCCTGTCCAACTCATAGTAACCCTTATAGGCTTTTCAATGGCTGATTTTCTGGGGATTGCCTTGGGAGTGGATTGCCACATCCTTCTCCCATTTTTGTGGTGCTGGAAATCGAACTCAGGACCTGAGACTGCAGAGTGGCACTCTACCAACTGAGCTAAATCCCAGCCCCGGTATCCTTCTAAGAGGAGGTAATTTGGACAGGCATGGACATACCAGGGATATATGTGCACAGAGAAAAGACCATGTGTGTCAGCTGTCTGCAAGTCACAGAGGAGTCAGGAGAAAGCCAACAGGCCACACTTCCATCTTGGACCTCTAGCTTCTAGAACCATGAGAAAAATTTCTGTTGTTTAAACTACCCAGTCAGTGGTAATTTATTATGGTAGCTCCAGTAGACTAATTCACATATAAAAAAGATGTGGGAAATAATGTAAAATGAAATAGTTGTGTTATTCAATAGAAAAGCTAGTCTTCAAGGTTTTCATTATAGCTGTTTGCCACTCTTTTAAATTTAAAAAAGAAAAAAAAATGACTAGGCATTTTCCCTTATTACAGTTCAGTCCTAAAGCCATTAAGTGTGGCAGAGTAAGACACATGTATAAGGTCATTCTAGCAAACAAACGCCAAGCATTGGGTGCCATAGCTCAGTGTAGGTGTCAACACCTAGGGGGTTGAAAAAGGCACTTGGCATAGGATGCTGGAGCCCAAATGGGATGAGGACATCTATTCAAAATAAGGCAGCAGCCTAGCACAAGGAGTCAGATTCTGAGTAAGGGAAGAAAAAAACAAAAAGAGACTGGAGATTCAATAAATATTTTAAGCAAGATGAAAGCGAGGTTTCTCATGGTTGGAGAAAGTAGTTACAAATATGTAAAGAGAGAAAGTGGGCTGGGATTTAGCTCAGTGGGTAGAGCGCTGCGCTGTAGTCTCTGAGGCCCTGAGTTCAATTCCTAGCACCACAAAAATGGGAGAAGGACCTGGCAATCCACTCCCAAGGCAATCCTGAAACAGTCAGCCATTGAAAACCCTATGAGGGTCGCTATGAGTCGGATACCAACTCTACGGCACCTAACAACAACAAAGAGAGAAAACTAAAATGAACGCTATACTGTTGAAAAAATAAAGATGTGACTATATCTATAGATCTCCACATACATATATTCCCTGGTTTTGACTTCTGTGAAAGAACTCTAATAGCAATGAGCACAACTAGTACATACAGCTTGGCTTCTAAATATTCTTCTCAAAAAGAACTAGGACTCCTTAGGAAAATGGCCAATTCCCAGGGATAGAGCAGGGAGAGTATAAAATGAACTTGAATCATCTTATCGTGTCAAACGGCAAGAAAATCCTCACAGAAAATAGAAACCAGCTTGAACGTGCACCCACTGGCCAAAACAGGAAAATTTAAGCATCAAAATAAACAGTAATAGATTACAACTCATTGAATAAAAATTAGGTAACTGGAGTCCATACAGATACAAATAAATCAATAAACAAAGCCTGATAAGGAACAGAATATGGACACAATTTCAAAGCACCTCCTATAAAACACTAACTTTTTTTGTTTTGTTTGTTAGGTGCCATCGAGTCGGTATCCGACTCATAGCGACTCTCTGTACAACAGAGGAAACACTATTGTCAGTGCTTCTCTGCTGTGCATAGGGTTTTCAATGGCAGATTGATGTTTGGGAGGGGGCTGCCAGGTCCTTCTCCCAAGCCTACAGCTTCTGGTGTTCCCAGGCAGTCTCCCATCCAGGCACTAACAAGGCCCGACCCTGCTTAACTTCCAAGATCTGACGGGATCGGATGCCACAGAGCTATGGCTGCAGGCAAAACACTAACTACAAACGAAAAAATGAAAATTTTATAGTGGAGAGATCTTAGCCAAATAATCTAAACAGACACTATCAGTAATAGAAGAAATAAAATTGTGTGCCATTCATCTAATAAGCAATGACACAAACAACTTCAATTCTGTGTTATTTCTGCCCAATACGCAGAATCTAATCAGAAAGAAATGTCAAATTTAGGCACATTTCACAAAATGACTGGCATGTAACATTCCAAAATGTCAAGGTCATGAAATCCACAAGAAGATTAAAGAACTGTTCTAGATTCAAGGAGATTAAAGAGACATAAAACTAGACATTATATGTAATTCTGAACTGGATCCCTTTGTTTTCTTGTTGTTGTTAGGTGCTGTTGAGTTGGTGTCCAACTCATAGTGAAACAGTATTGTTAGTGCTTCTCTGCTATTCACAGGGTTTTCAATGGCTGATTGTTTTTTGGGAGTGGGTTGCCAGGTCCTTCTCCCAAGCCTACAGCACCTGGTGTCCCAGGCAGTCTCCCATTCAAGTACTAACCAAGCCCAACCCTGTTTAGCTTCCGAGTTTTGACAGGATCGGATGTCACAGTGGTTAAAGTAAACAATTAGAATGGGTCTGAGGATTAGATAGATGTAGCAATGTATCGACATTTATGTATTTTCTGATTTTACTGGTTGTAGTTTGATGGTTAAATAGAAGAATGTCCTTATTTATAAGAAATTAAACACTAAAATGTTAGAGGATGATAGAGCATCAGTTTAGCAACCTAACCCTCAATCTGTTATCAGAGCAAAGAAGATCATCACCCTCATGCCCTCTTGGGCTAGGCAACATTGTAAATATATGTCTAGGCCAGAGCAGGCAATAAAGTAAATGAAACAAGTTGGATGTAAGATAGGGACTGAGGGCACTTACACATCACATAATATACAGACTATCTGGAAGGCAAGCCCATAGTGACAATTCACCTCATTTTCAATAGAAATCAAAGTCTCAGACTTTTATGTGAAATTTCCAATTTTTAATATACTCAAAAGTGCCAAACAAAATACATCTGTCAGCTAAGTTTGAACCACAACTGCCCCTGGCTCAGTGAAAACAGAAGCAAGCTTGAATTTGCACCCATCAGCCAAAGTGGGGCCAATTTGAGGCCTAGGACAAAAAGAAGCCATGTAATACACCAGATGGTGCCAAAAACAAAAAAACAAAAAAACAAACTATACACATCTTAGGATTAAAAAATTCCATTTTGCTGTTTTGAGACTACACAGTATGTTTGTATTCCTAACTCCTGTCTCATGTGCACATGAATGTCAAACTACATGTTGGTAACATAATTCAACTTCAAAAAGCAATACACAGATAACATCTCTTGAAATGTGTATACATTTTTTGGCACCCTTGGTATACATGAAATATATTCTTGGAGCCTCAAGGGTTTGCCCTGGAGTTTTCTGGGAGGGGCATAGTTTCCTACTTTTAAAATGCTATGTTATGGACTTTGGGGGACAAACACGGCAACCCACTCCCAAAAATCAATCCCCCGCTGAAAACCCTATGAACAGCAGAGAAGCACTGACAATAGTGTTTCACCTGTTGTATGTAAGGTCGCTATGAGTCAGATACTGACTCGATGGCACTTAACAGCAGCAGCATGTTATGGACTGTAATATAAAATTCTTATTTTTTTAAACTTTGTATTTAAAATTAATATCAAATGCTGGACGCAGTGGTGCACACCTATAATCCCAGTGACTCGGGAAGATTGCAACCTTGAGACCAAACGCCACCTGTGCAACTTAGTGAGACCCTGTCTCAAAATAAAAAATGAAAAAAATGGGTTGTAGGTGCAGCCCAGTGGTACAGCACTTGCAAAGCACGTACATGGCTCTGGGTTCAACGCTCAAGTTGAAAGGAAGGGAAGGGAAGGAAAAAATAATGTCAAACTCATAAAAGAGCTGCAAAAACAATTACCAAATTCACCTACTGTTGACACTGCCTATTTTGCATACATGCATGCACCTTCTCTACATATATATATATATATATATACACGTATATGTATACCTATAAAACACACACCCCCATGTGTCTATCGTCATGCTATGGGGGCCTGCATGTTGTGATGCTGACAGCTATGCCACTGGTATTTCAGGTACCAGCAAGGCCACCCATGGTGGACAGGTTTCAGCTGAGCTTCCAGACTAAGACAGACTAGTGAGAAGAACCCACCAGGTCACTCCCAAAACAATCAGCCATTGAAAACCCTATGAGTAAATGAGAAGCACGGTCAATTCATAGTGCTGGAAAATAAGCCCCCCAGGCTGGAAGGCATTCAAGAGACGTCTAGGGAAGAACTGCCTCCTCAAAATAGAGTCGACTTTAATGATGGGATTGGAGCAAAGCCCATGGGACCTCCAGTTGCTGATGTGACAGGACTCAAAATGAGAAGAAACATAGTGGCTGCAGCAATGGGCTCAAACATAAAAAGATCGTATGCATGGCACAATGTTGGGTAGTGTTTCATTCTGTTGTATACAGGGTCATTATGAGTCGGACCCAACTCAATGACACCTAACAACCACATGAAACGTGTGTGTGTGTGTATTTTCTGAACCATTTAAGAGTAAGTTACATACATCATGGCCTTTACTCCCTAATAACTTCAATATGTATTTCCTGAAAATAAAAAGACTCTTCATACATAATCTTAGCATTGTTATCAACTTTAGTAAATTAAACATTGATGTAATACTTTTAACCTGGTATACACACCCCAGTTTTGCCAAATAAGCCAACAATATCCTTTACTGTATTTTTCTCTTTGATAGATGATCCAATTTAGAACTGGGTATTGGTTTAATTTTATGTATCTTTAGTCTCCTTCAATCTGGAACATTTTCACAGTCTTTGTCTGTACACAATATTTTAAAAAAATATACAGCTCCTCCACCTTTTAAAAAACCAAGATGTTCCCCATTTGGAGTTCAAAGTTTCCCCATTAGATTCAGACTATGCATTCATGGCTGGAAAATACATAAATGATGTGTCCTCCTCAAGGCATTACATCCACAGATACACAATGTCTACTGGTGATATTTATTATGATCATGCATTCAAGGTGTTGTCTGATTTTGTCACTATACAAAGTTACCATTTTCCCCCTTGCAATAAGCAAAAAATGAAGAGAAATTTAAGATTATCCAAACAACCTGCTCCTCATTAAAAATACCCTCCTAGATTTAGCATCTATTGATCATTCCTATCTGAATCAATTGTTATTATGGTGGCAAAATAATCTTTTGAATTATTCATTTAGGTAATCATTTAAATTTTAAAGTCACATAGGCTTTGGTTACCCTCCTTTAGGTGCAAGTATTCCATATCTACTTTAGGTGCACTACACTGCACTGATTTGGAAGTATAAGACTGGAATAATCAGGGGCAGCTTCCAGGTTTAAAAAATACAGTCGGACTAGAGATTTAGCTCAGTGGTAGAGTGCTTGCCTAGCAGGTGTGAGGCCCAGGGTTCGATCCTCAGTACCAAAAAGAAAAAGACAATAAACAAATAAATAAATGAATAAAAACAAGTTGTGATCAAAACATAGAGCAAATCTTTTAATTAAAAAATTATTACAGTAAAAGACTCAATGCCATTAACCCCCCTGAGAATATTCCCCCCTGGCTTCAAATATACTTATCCCATCATTCTTGGCACTTTCTGAAATAGTTCTGGAAGCCCTCTTCTAGGAGTGTCTTTAGCTGCCCTGTCGTGGCTGCATCAATGTCCTGAATTGATTGAAAACATTTATCTGTTACAATCATTTTGACTTTGAGGAAGAGCCGGATCCAGTGAACAAGGTGGATGAGGATACACTGTAATGTTATTTGAAAGAAATTGCCATACCAGGATGCATAACACAGAATATTGTCATGATAAAAGTTGAAACTAAAGACACTCACAAAAGAGGACTTCCAGAACTGCTTCGGAAAGTCCCAAGAACAATGGGATAAGTGTGTTTGTAGCCAGAGGGTGGGATGAGGGGAGTATTTTGAGGGGGGTTAATGGCAATGTGTTTACTGAAATAAATTTTATTTAAACATTCACTAATTTTTTGATCACACTATGTCTATGTCCACCTTCTTACTTACTCTCACAAAGATAAGAATTAACCACTAAAAATGTTTCTTTCATCAAACTGACTCAAAGAAAGAAATTCTATACTGCAACTTAAGGTAACCATATATCACTGAAATTATAAGTTTCATAAAGCATTCATATAAAACATTATATTTCATATTCTTTCTTTCTTACTTTTCTCCCTCTCCTTATCCTTCCTAATGTTGGTCTTGACCACTAATAAAATGATTTCAAATTCCACTGATAGGTCATGCACATGACTTGCATTTCAAAGCATTGCCCTTGAACCTGGCATAGTGTTCTTTTACTAGATTCCCAACAATGTCAGGAACATTTTCACCTATTTCAGGTGAAATTAGAAAATTAAGAACGTAATTTTTTAAGTACCTTTAAAATCTTTATTCTGAGATTATAATTACTTGGTATTCAAATGTCACTTCCTTTATAAAATGGTGTGTGAAAGTGAAGGTTGTTAACCTGTCAGCTATATACTGGTCCCCTAATTTTTTTATTTCATTGGATTATGAAATCTCCACTGTGTGACTTTAAAGACAAGTTTCAGGCTTCAACAGGCTTATAAATTGGA
Source organism: Pedetes capensis (assembly GCA_007922755.1). NCBI lineage: Eukaryota > Metazoa > Chordata > Mammalia > Rodentia > Pedetidae > Pedetes > Pedetes capensis. The sequence continues at coordinate 53,084 of VMDO01003066.1, forward strand.
AAAAGTATTATGAAAATAAGCGTTATAACTTTAAGAATTGTAACAATTACTTCTACATTATAACTATAAAAAAGACACTCATAGGGTTAATTCCCTAAGAGTGCTCCTTAAGGGTGAATACTTTGGGCTGGGAATGAAAGGGAAACATACAGGGAAGTTTTTAGAAATGAAACAGTATTTGAGTTGGACCTTGAAGGGTATTAAGAATAGTGATAGGGATGAAAAGTGCCAACCAAATTTGAAGAACAAGAAATAAGTCATTTTGTCCAGAACATAAACATGTTAAGAGGGTAGGAACAGTTAACAGAGGAACTGAGAATGAAGCTAAGGTGTCTGAATTCAGTCCTTAGGCAATGAAGCAAGATCTGAGACAGTGAATGGGACAATCTAGGACCCTATACAAAATACATTGAACACCTGGAAATTCCTGAGGCTACGCAATAATCCAGGCATGTAATAAGTACTTGAACTATGGTAGTAGAAAAAAAAAAAAAAAACAAGAGATGATAAAATTGATAAGTCTTAGAAGAAATTTTAATATAGTAGGGAAAAATGGCAAGGAATCAAACAAGGAATCAGATTTCACAACTGGATGATATAGCATTTTATATATAACAAAAATAATGCAAAAATATATAATATCAATGTGCTATTTATAAAGCAGTCAACCCCCTAACACTCCTCTCTATGCTTTCAAAAATCACTGCATATACTCTTAATTGCCCCTAGATATCTTGTTGTTGTTGTTAGGTGCCGTCGAGTCGGTATCCGACTCATAGCGACCCTCATAGGGTTTTCAGTGGCTGTTTCGGGATTGCCTAGGGAGTGGATTGCCAGGCCCTTCTCCCATTTTTGCGGTGCTGGGAATTGAACTCGGGGCCTCAGAGACTGCAGTGCAGCGCTCTACCCACTGAGCTAAATCCCAGCCCCCTAGATATCTTACAAAGTGTAAATAACACAGTGTTTTCCTTATCTAAACACTCATCAACCAAGGGCTCCGTTTGATTTTAAGTTTTTCACTTTACAAAATGATTGAAGTTTTTATAAACAGAAAAGCTGAGTGCTTTATCAACAGAATGATTCTAGAAAAGCTGACTGTTTTAAGGGAATCCTATGGTAAATCATTTCTTAAGGAAAAAAATTTAGAAGTGGAGGAGTCGATTCAGATATGTTAGATTTGATGAATCAAGGGATATGAAGAACCAGTAGAGATCCAGACTCATGCCTAAAATCCAAGCACTCAGGAAGCTGAAACTGGAGGATCTCAAGTTAAAGGCAAGCCTGAATTACACACCAAGACCAAGTCTCAAAAATCTTTAAGAAGAGTCAATAAATGGGTACAGAAAAGAACATTGGACTCCATCAGAAAAATATGAGTTCAAGTAAAAGAAAAATGGTTAGAATGCAATAAAAAGCCCAGAATGTAGCCAGGTACCTGCAATTCCAGTGACTTGGGAGACTGGGGAAGGAAGATTGAGAGTTTGAGGCCAGAGGCAACCTGCTCAACCTAGCATAACCCTGTCTCAAAAGAAAAAAGAAAAACAGGACAGTGGTGTAGCTCAGTGGTGGAGCACTTGCCTAGCATGTGCAAAGCCCAGGGTTCAACTCCACCAGTACTGCCAAAGAAAGAAAAAAGAAAACACCAGAATGCAAAACTACATCTACAGTGTGATTTTAACTATTAAAAACCTAGGCATAGAAAAAGACAAAAAAACAAGTACATCAACATGTTAACATCAGATGCATATAGATGGGCTACAGAAAAGACCATTTATCTTCTGGGGGTTTTTGGTATTGTTTTCATTATTTAAAAATAACATGGATAAGACCTACAAATTAGCCCTCCCCTCAAAAACAGAAAAACAAAAATATTCAAATAGCTGTTTAAAAAGATTGTATATTCCTTAAACCTCAGTTTCATCTATAAAAGGGTAAAAATTTATTTGCTTGGATTAATATGTACGTTAAATGAGAAAAAGGCACTTTGCCAAATTAAGGCATTATAATAGTCTAAGATAGGTAGGTCTAATGATCCATCGAGCCTGCAGCGGTACCATTGTGGCGTCCTATCCTGTCAAATCTTGAAAACTAAGCAGGGTCAGACCTGCTTAGTACTTAGACGCGAGACCACGTGGGAACACCAAATGTTGTAGGCTAGGGAGAAGGACCCAGTAACTCATTCCCAAAACACAATCAGCCATTGAAAACCCTATGAATAGCAGAGAAGCACTGATAATAGTGTTTCGCCTGTTGTACATAAAGTCACTATGAGTCAGACATCGACTCCACAGCACCTAACAACAATAATGATCCATTATTCTATTTTGAAAATCAAAATGTTTTTCTCAAGTTTCCTATAAACAAATACTGAAGTTTTAAATGTTATGGAAATAGATTTCCACACATAAAACATAGTTTTTCTATACGTAATTCAAATTTAAACATTAGACAGCAGAAGACTGAGAATTCCCTGGAACTTAGGCTGCCAAATACGTTATTTTAAACAGCCAGGCTCTACAGATGTAAATGTAGCAATTTCCAAATGTTCCCTCTCAGAGTCACTTGCTTGATACATATAGCATAGCATTCTAAAGGCATAGCATCCCTCTGCCTCAATTTCTGGTGTCTATGTTTAATAATAAACATCTCTAGATACCCATTTAAAACCAGGCAGTAAGCTTCTAAAGGCCCAGACGCATGCCTTTTGCTTGTCCTTGAGGATAACCAAGCATAGTGCTGCTCCACATACAATGTTAATTCACTTACATGTTGAGAAATACTCTAGCTAACTTACATTACAGATACTGTACTAACATTTAAAAGTTACTAGTCATGTGTTAGTTATATATCTTAAAGCTATCCTGAGCACTTTGAGGCAAATAATAGAGGTTGTTTATGAAAATCTCCCCAAATGTTATTACATCACAGATAGTTCATCTGAATAAATATTTAAAGAATGTTTTAAACTAGATTGGTACTGAAAAATCAGCCAAGTTCAGTGGCACATGCCAGTAGCCCCAGCTACTTGGAGAGGCTGAGGCAGAAAGCATGGTTTAAGCCTAAGAGTTTGACACCAGCCAGGGTCACACAGGAAACACAGTCTCAAAAGTAAAAATAAAATTAAAAATTAAAATCATATACTGCACTGTTCCTTTAAAAAAGCAAGACTAGCTGGGTACCATAACTAACACCTGTAATCCCAGCAACTGAGGCAGGAGGAATGCAAGTTCGAGGCCATAGGCAGCCTACCGAACTCAACAAGACCTTGTCTGAAAAATAAAAAAACTTCAAAAGGGGTTGGGGGTGCATCTTAGCTGTAGAGGACTTACCAAGCATGCATGAGGCCTTCGATTCAACCCCTCAGTATAGAGGATTAAAAAAAGAAGAAGAAACAAGATTATAAATGCAGTGTGAAATTACAGTTCAAATATTGTCACAGTTAAAAGGCTTTCTTAAAATATTTCATAAATTGAAGCATCCTGCTGTTAGTTTATGTTTATATCTGGTACCCAAACGTCATGTTTATTATAATACTAACTCTATAGATTCATTTATTACAATTCTTCTTGGGAAAAAAGGTTCTCGATTGGTTTTGTTTTTTAACTCTTGAGGCAGAAAAGTTAAAGCTGACATGGTTAAGTTTATTCTTTTTTCCTTTTGCAGTACTAGGGGTTGAACTCAGGGCCTTGTATGTGCTAGTCAAGTACCACTGAGCCACACCTCCAGTTCCTTTTTTATTTCTTAAACTTTGAGAAAGGGTCTCATTAAGTTGAACAGGCTGTCCCTGACCTCGAATTTATGATCCTCCTGCCTCAGCCTCGTGCGTAGCTAGGAGTAGGTAGGATTACAGGTATGCACCACAGGCTTGGCAAGTTTATGCTTTAAACTACAAACACTTATTAACCTCTAGGCTAATTTCAATATAAAAGACTTAAAATTAAAACCACACTATGAAAAACAGATGCTAGAAAAACTAAGTATAAAATACACCCAACCCTTGCCTTATGAAAATCAATGAGAAAAGCTGTAATGGTAATTTCTCACTTTTGTACATAGACCTGAAATTTAAAATATATACTGTGTATACACATTGTATATGTATACATATTGTGATTTGGTGGCAACACATCAAAATAATTTGAGTTAAGTTTTAAAAAATGTTTCAAAGCACTGCCATTTTTAATTATCCTAATTTATGTACTAAAAGATATTATATCTAAGGGAAATTCCAGATGAAAAGCACCTGCCAGCCAAGTTAACTGAAATTCATCAGTTGGCAGATACTAAAACTATCCTTTAGTTGCTTTTATGTAAAATAAATGTTATACAAGAAATATATAACTTCAATGTGGCATTTACACAATGGCCAATCACCTAACAAAAAAACCACCCCATATTGTAATATCAGCTAGCTTACAAAATGCATATGATACACTGTTTTCCTCATCTAAACACTCCAACCAAAGGCACAGTTTGAATTTTAAGATTTTCCACCTTACAAGATGATTTGCCATAGGAATTTCCTAATAATCAGCTTTTTTAGTATCATTGTATTTATAAAGCATCCAACTTTTCTGGTTATAAAAATGTAGTTTTCTTACAATTTTCCAAAAACCCATCTACTATGTAAAAAGAGATACACGCATATACTTCCTTGACAATAAATACTTTTAAAGCTGGATGTGGTGGCTCATGCGTATAATCTCAGCTCTCTGGAGGCAGAGGCAGGAGGATAGACCCAAGTCCAAAAACCCAGCCCGGACTACATAACAAGACCCTGTCTCAAACAAAACAAAACAAAACGCTTTCAATACTTTACCCCAGAAAAACTTCACGTTTTGAATTTGTTTGGCTAAAAAAAAAAGGTTTTTTAAACATCTAATTAGAGTACAAACGTTTGACTTTATATTAATGACTCTCTTGATGATAAAAGAAAGATCAATGTAACTCTAAGCTCCTAGCTAATGAACTGCAAGGAACAGAAACAAGCAATTTGGCAAGAGCTGAGCAAAGAGCTCTGCTTAAAGACTACCAGTAAAATATACCAGCACTACCCCTCCCCCATTCCCAGCCCTTTAAGGTTTCAATTAAGATGGGGCCTAGTTTTAACAAAGTTTTACTCTTACAAGGGGACAGAAAGAGAAAGTAGGGCTCCTGCTAAGAAGTATCTTCATCAGGAGCAGCTTATGAATATTGCCAGGAACCATTTCCTTCCCTCTCTGCTGACACAGGTTCCTCTCCTTAAAGATAGGCATATCTCCTTGTTCTGATCAACACTAAATATACAAAAAGGAAGTCTCATCCCATACCACTCAAAAGATGACATCAAATGAATTTTTTTTTTAAATCCAACATTAGGGTCACAAAAGATGTCAATAAATGAATTTTAAAAATCCAACAGTGTCGGCTATAACAACCTATAAAACCTATAAAAATGGGATTTATTTTTCCAACTGCAATTTATTTTCTTTCTTGAGTAGGTTAAGGGACAAAGTTATTTAACACGGCATATACACTGTTTCAAAATAAACTTAAGTACTCCAATTGATGAGAAAACACTAACTATAAGGCTCAAAAGCCCTCAAAAATCCCTCAGAATCATCAAGATAGAAGCACAAGAGTAAAAACTACATCATTCCTACATACTAAGGAGCCAACACTACAGAGATCATCAGAGCCCCAAAAGATCATCAGAGCCCCAAATGTTAGCTGGGAGCTGTGGCACATGCCTGTAATCCCAGCAACTCAGAGGCTGAGGCAGAAGCAGCATGAGTTCAGAGACAGAGACAGCCTGAGCAACTTAGATTCTGTCTCAGGATAAAAGAAAAAAGGAGGTAGGGGTGCAGCACAGCAATAGAGCACTTGCCTAGCATATATGAGGCCCTGGTTCAATCCTCCAATACAGAGGAAAAAGAAAAAGATACCCAACTTGTACCCTAGTATATGAATACCCCTTTAGTGGACAATAGAGGACAAGTCTTTCAGGCCAACATGAATTAGTGAATAAACCCAGGTATGAGGCTAAAAAAGAACCAATGAAAAGTTGATGTCTCTCTAAAAGGAGCCCAAGAATGAAATAACTTCACTATGTAAGGAATTATAAGACATCAAAGGTTGGATAATGGACAACAGGTGCCTTTGCAGAGCAAAGAGTGACACTGTGTTGGCTATTTTAGGATTTCTATTCTCAAAACAGTGTAGTAACAATGATTTTTTTCCCCCAAGAAAGTCAGAATCAAAATTATAGCAATGCTCTTCTACTTACTTTTTTACTTTAGATATTTTAAAAAATCCATCTAGTCCCAAACTTGTGTGGACAGATTAAAATATGGCCTATGGTCAGATCGTTCACTAATCCACGAACATTAACCAACTAAGGGTTTATTATCAAGAAATGCAAAAGAAAGGCATCTGAGTACAAGTTACTTCCACATAAAATAATTCAAAATACAAATCCAGCACCAGGTATCACATAACTGCAATATCAGCCAAAGCAGAAACGGTTTCTCTCACCACCCTAACAGTTAAGCTTAATCTTTAAATTAACCAGATTCCAATAGCCTTAAAGAACACAAAAAGGTTGGAAGACATTGAGTATCAGCCAGGAGTTCTGATTCCCGTAAAACAGTTATCAAATTTATTACCTTTATTTTGGTGAAAGGGAACACTGAAAAGATACTTCAGCCTACTTAATAATCTCTTCCTTTTCTCCATTCCACAAAGACAACATTTTCCAAAAATGGAGAATCCTTTCTTTCCCGTCGGAGGCCCCCTTTCCTATGGATTCACTGGGCAGGATTACTTCTCCCCAGCATGCATGCTGAGCCAGAAAACACTTCTGCTTTCACTCCTAAAGAGGGTCCCCCAACACAAATGCACCTCTTCCTTCCCTGTGTTAAGCAAATGATGCTTCAGTGGTCAGGTCTCTCCACCGCTGCAAAAGGTTCAGAGAAGTGGAGGCAGCGAAGGGAAGTTGTCAGTTACTGAGTGATACTTAAATTTCCAAACTTAAAGTAGAGACTGAGGGTTGCCCCCTTCCAGAACAGAGACTGGGGGTTCCTATTCTAAAAGGAGCCTCTGAGTGGGGAAGGGCTGTCCCAATCCTGCAAGAGAGCTCGGTATGTGGAAAGGAGGAATGCTGTACCCTAAAGAATAATCTAGATTGGAAGAAGGGGTGTCCCAACCCTGAAGGAGGATCAGTGGGAGAAGCTGTAAATGCACGGGGAGTGGTGTACCACCTACTGGGGGTCTCGGAGTGGAAGGGGTTTCCACTCCCGCACGGAAGAGGGCTCTGGGAAGAAAAGAGGGTCTGGCTCCGAGGAGGGCTGGGCATGGGGGAGGGGCTCAGTCCCCTGGAGTCGGTGGAGGGGCGGCAGCCTCGCGGAGAACATGTGCAGTGGAACTGCTGCCACCCCGAGGGGCAGGGTGGAGAGCAGGGCCTGAGCGGTATGTGGAGGAAACAAGGTTCCCACCCTGCGCACTAGAGGCAGGGCTCCATAGCTGTACTCACCGAGGCTGCCGGCGAAACCGTCCATCTTGCCGGGAAAGTGCCGGGCTGGGGACTCAGCGGGGCGGGCACTTCATTCAGCGGACCGACAGAGCGGCCGCCGCTGAGCCTGACCCGCTCGCTCTCTCCGTCGCCTGGAGCGGCTCCCGACCCCTGCCTCCGTCGTCCGCCAGTCCGTCCGCCCCGGGTCAGTTAGCTTCGGCCGTCCAAGCCACTTCCCCGTCAGGTTGAGAGTCGCGCTGCTCCCCCGCCTGCCCGTCCTCTCTCCCAGGCAGCAGTCGCGAGCGCCCCGCCCCCACGCCCGCGCGCAGCAGTAGCTCCGCCCCCGCGCACGCCGTCACGCTTCCGACTCCGCCTCCCACGTGACAGCACGGAGGCGGGGTCTTTCCGGCCCCTCACCTCACCTTGCTCTGCCTGGGTAACTGCCCGCCTTGCTTTGGGCTATGGGCTGCTCTTGCGTGGTGGGCGTGCTACGGGTCTTGGACCTTGGACTTGAAACTGGAGCCATATGGGTGGGGGTCATGGGTATCCTGCACCATGGGATATTCAAGTCCATGGGATATTCGCAGCACCTGGGAATACCCCGGAGCCCAAATCAGGAGTCTCCTTGAAGGCAGTTGGTCATCCCTTGTATCCTATAGGGTCATTAAAGGGGCACCAAGCGAGAAGAGAGAGTCCTCTTTCCTAGGGTTCCTCTCACCCCTAGTCGGATGAGGCACAAATTGGGGCAAGGCTTTTTGACCATCTTGAGGCCATCATTGCCACACCCTCAGGTCCCAGGACAGATCACAAGCAAGTAATTTTAGTGCTGGATGAAACCCAAGGGTTTATCTTACCCAACCTCTTCTTATGAGAAAAGATAGTAAGCCTTTGAAAGAACATGATCTGCTCAAGGCCAGGGAGCCTTGTGAAAGAAGAGTAAAACTCATGCTTCTTTACTCCCCCTCATGTTCTTTCCACCAAGGGTGCAAAGCGACCAGTATAGAGAAAACTGTAAGATCACCTACCAGGGAATTATAACAAGGATGATTTCAAATGAAGTAAGCCTGAGTTCTTGTCTCAACTCCATAAAGTCACCTAACTTATTTAAGTGTCACTTCATTCATTTGCAAATTCGAGAGCTAGACTTGTAAGGAAAACATGTAAGTATACAAGACCTTCATCTTCTCACTCCCCTAACCCTATTATCCTTCCTTCCAAAGATCTTCCTATAGTTGGTCAAGTCCCTGCTGGGACTTGGTTGTGCAGATTAAAGTTGAAGTGGAGAACTATAAGAGGCTCAAGAATTAAATTCATTATACAATAGTAAAGAGCTGAGTTAGGGAGAATAACAAGAGTGTCAATCTTGAGAGAGTTGTAGGAGAGAAGGACAGACTGAAGCAAGGTGAGAAACATGAGATAGCAACTGCCATGATGAAAGGGATTTAGAGGAATTTAATGATTGAAATGGTTGTTATGCATTCTGGCAGTATACTTCTCCCCTTTGGTGCCTTTTTCAAAATCCTCCATAAAAATCTAAATGACTGCATTACTTCTTTGGCTGTCAGATCCATGTTTCTTCTGAATACCATACTATGTGGAGACTGGCTGAAAGGAAGCTACAATAAATCCAGGCTAGAGACTAAATGGTCTCTAAAGTTTCATCCTTCTTCAAAATTAAATTATTTACCTGCAACAGGCATTTCCATATTTGTACGTTTCTATTAAGCCTAACCATTTAATCTTTGAGGCCTCAATTTTGACAGCTGTTCTGTCTGCGTGGTACATTCTCTACCTTAAGGTTTGTTAAAAGAGTAAGAGCTCATAATGTTATATTGCTATGGTATTTGTTAGGTGCTGTCGAGTTGGTATCCGACTCATAGTGACACTTACGTACAACAGGCGAAACACTATTGTCAGTGCTTCTCTGCTGTTCATAGGGTTTCAATGGTGGATTGTATTTTGGGAGTGGGTTGCCAGATCCTTCTCCCTACATTGCTATACATTGACAAATATGCATATTTTTAATTCAGAGAAAGATCCATATTTTGTGGAGCCTGAAGCTTTTACTGTCTGTGGCCTTTTGGAGAAGGAAAATGAATACAAAAATTACATATACAAAATTAGGTTAAATGGAATATTTATTTAGACTGAGAAAAGAAATCACAACAGATAACACATTTTAAGAAGCTGTAAGTACTATAAAGATTACAAAATCAAGAAATATAAGCTAGAGGTATAGCTCAGTGGTAGAGAACATGACTAGTATTATTGAGGCTCTGGGTTCAATCCCCTGAAACACATACACACACACACACACACAATTAATTAACTTTCCAACACGTCTCCAACACATTTTCTCTAAATTATTGCTGTATATGCTCTCTCTTCATATGACAATGATTTTTTTCTTAAATTGATCACATTTATTGGGATCCTGCTATGTGACAGGTTTTATATTTGAGGGCTTCATATGCTTTACCCCATTTCAACATCACAGCATGCATATAAGATCAATGTTATAAATATGACATTGGTTTTTAAAAATAAATTTTTTAATTGAAATGATAGGAAGATAATTTAGTTTTTCTTCTAGCATGGTAGATCAAATTTTTTATTATTGATGGTTGGGACAAAGCACAACTTCACACATATAGTGCAGGCTATATAGAGTATTGCTACAGGCATTCTGATTAATTATATTTCATGTGATTCATATTAAAAAAGAAAAGAAATAAAATACATGGTCCATTTAAGTTATACACATTGCATTACTGACTATATTCCTGATAAAAGATAATGCCTATTATGGCCTGACATCAATGAACAAGCAAATTCTCCACTTACAATGTACATATCTGATGACTGGAAGAATTTCTTCCTAGACTAACTTCTGCCTGTGTATGTTACAATCATTGTTTCTCCCACACTACGCACATATTTCCAGTGCCAGCCATAAATCCATACCATTATAACCTCTAGTCCTGCAACTCCATGAGAGGATATCAAGTGAGTCAATGTGGTGGGCCTTAGGAGTATTCCTGGAATCTCTTACTAATCAAAGATAGCCAGCAAAAACTTAATTAGATGGAAATGACTATAGTCCATGTAAATGTATCTCCCTAAGCCTGATATTAAATGTATCCCCAAGTGAACTTTCCCTTAGCCAGGTACCAAAATATCCAGAGCCACTCCAACCCAATATAAAGAGAAATAAGATGGTGAGGAGATTGCAGTGGAAAGACACACTTTCTTAGACCCACTTCGAAGAGCCTCATGCAAGTGAGATTTGGAGCTTAAGCTTCATTAACTTTATGATAAATCTGCTTCTGTTTTGGTTACTTTTATTTTTATGAAAGGAATCCACATTCATTCTAACTAGTGAAACCAGCCAAAAGTTTATTTAAATAAAAAAAAGCCAAGACAGGAAAAATACAATAAATATTCATTCAGAAAAAGGATGAATAGAGTAGACTAGGACAAATAGGAGAGATATAGCAGTCACTTTCACACAGCAATTCTGGAATTCTGCTGTAACTTTCTTTTGTCTTCTTTTCTTTGTAATGAGAATCAAGTAAAAGAATTAATCAGAATTCTTGCAGCATTACTATGTAAAATGTAGAAAAATATTCTTCCATAAAAACCTTACTCTTCAAGGAATCTCTTAGCCCTTATATTCTATGTCACTTGGCTTTACTGTTCTATAAGTTTCATTCTTATGTTTTTATCATATTTTGTCCACATTCTATTAGCCAGAATGTAGTCACATGGCCATACTTAACAGCAAGGGAGACTAGAAATTTTGTCTTACTATGTATTGGGAAGGAAAAGAAACATTTTGTGACACCCAGATGGTTTCTGCCACATTCCCCTTCATGGCAGTCATTATAGAGTTTTGATTTTTCAAATCATTTGTCTCATTCATTTTACCTGAATCGTTATACAATTACTGTCTCATCCAATTAAACAGTCCACTACCAGGAGAGCTTTAGAACAATGGAAAGGTAGTACAGCCCAGTGGTAAGAATGTAGATGCCAGGATCATACCACTCAGATTCAAATCCCAAATCCACCACTTAGTAGCTACATAACATTGGACAAATTACTTAATCTCTGTGCCTTAGGTTATGCATCTGTAACATGGAAAAAATAACGTTTCTACTTCCTAGAGTAGTTGACAAGATGCAATGTGATATTATATATAAAGCACCCAGAATAGGGCCCAGCATGCCATAAGTACTAAGTATTAGCAGCTATTATTATTTTAAGTGGGCTTACTATGTGCCTGTTTTTGCTCACCATTATAAACTCCATATATACAGAATGGCTGTACAATAAATATTTATGGAATAATGAACAAACAGATGAACTGAAAATTAATCTATCTGAACACATAATTCCAACAACCAATGCCCAATTGCTTTAAAGTAGTCAGCATTAATTTTTATGTTTTGTATTTATCAAATTAGACTTTACAAACTGTCTAATACTATCATAATAGAAGGAAATATTTAATATAAATCTTTTAAAATGAAAACACAGCTGAACATTGTCATCAAACACACATAAAAGTCCAAATGTGAAGCCAGGTGCTGTGGTACATGCCTGTAATCCCAGCAACCCAGAAGGCTGAGACAGGAGGATTGTGAATTTGAGGACAGAGGCAACCTGTGCAATTTAGCAAGACCCTGCCTCAAAAAAATAAAAATAAGCCGGGTGTGGTGGCGCATGCCTGTAATCCCAGCGGCTTGGGAGGCAGAGGCGGAAGGATCGCAAATTCGAGACCAGAGGTGGTCTGCATAACTTAGCGAGACCCTGTCTCAAAAAGTCAAAAAAAAATAGGCTGGGGGTGCAGCTCAGTGGTCCAGCACTTGCAAAGCATGCAGGCACAAGGCCCTGGGTTCAACCCCCAGGACCGCAAAAAAGTTAATTAATTAAATAAATAAAATAAATAAAAATAAAAAAGGGGCTGGAGTGTAGCTTAGTGGTGCCTACTACATGCAAGGCCCTGGGTTCAATCCTCCAATATAAAACAACAACAACAAAAAAAATTGTAAACCAGGCATGGTGGTGTACGCCTATAATCCCAGCACTGTGGAAGCTGAGGCAAGATGATCACAAATTCAAGGACAACCTGGGCTACAAATAGAGTTCAGCTCTATGGCCATACCACCCTGAATGCACTTAATCTCATCTGATCTCGGAAGGTAACCTGGGTCAGTTCTGGTTAGTATTTGTATAGGAGAATTCTAGGCCAGCCTGAGCTACATAGTGGGACCTTGTCTTAAAAAAGAAAATCCAAATGTACTAGACAGCTGCCAATTACTGGATGGCTGTTTGGATTTTTCACCTTCACGAGGGATTTATCTTCACTTTTAGAGCCCTATAAATACAATTTAATTCAGACAAATATGTACTATTTTTCAGGAGCTCAAATGTTGCAAATATTAAATATAGTTGTATCAATTAAGAAACATTTAGAATCTTGACTCTGTGCCTGCTTACCTTCCCCTGTGTCAAAATGAGAATATTGTGGGAAGAGCTTCAGAATACTTGCAAAGACACATAAGACCTGTGTCAGCAAATTCTGACCTAACATTTGAAGAAAAATTAAAAAAAAATTCCTATACTGACCTCTCACTAGCTAGATGACCTTGAAAAGCAGCTATAAATTATTTTTGTCTGCTTGTACTTCTCTCTCATGTTTTAAAGTGTCAGGAAAAATTACCCTTTTTCTTTTTTCTTTTTTCTTTTTTTTTTTTTTTGGTATTTAGGGGTTGAACCCAGAGCCTCCCACATACTTTGCAAGTGCTCTACCATTGACCTGCACCCTCAGATCATTTTTTATTTTTTAATCTTGGTACACAGTCTCGCTAAATTATGCAGCCTGCCTCTGGTCTCAAATCCATGATCTTCTTGCCTCCTGAGTTGCTGGAACATTTCTTTCTTCTTTTTTTTTTTAACAGTGATGAGGATTGAACCCAAAGCCTCACATGTGCTACACAAGTGTTCTACCACTGAACTACATTTACAGCCCCTGAAATTACATTTTTTAAAAACCCTTAACTGGTATCGTGGGGTCAAAATAGGCAAATGCCAGACATGGGCATTGTAGCACTTACCTAAGTGTGGGTATGTGCATCATGGGGTCATATGTGACTCCAGAAATGGAATACACCACAGGGACCCATCTCTTCTTGGGGTACTAGGTATGCAGTATTGTTAATACACTACTACAATTAATATTAATGATAAGGATTTGGGTTTTTTCTTGCTGTAAGTGCCCCTTGTATGGGAGAAGGATGTGGTAATCCACTCCCAAGGCAATCCTGAAACAATAGCCATTGGAAACCCTATGAGGGTCTTATGAGTCTGACTTAACTTGGGTAACTTGGAGGGCACCTAACAACAACAACAACAACAACAAGTGGCCCTTGTGGTGTTTATTTTTCTGCAAAAAACCATTGGTGTTGGGGAATCAGGTAATTTGATTACCTGACTGACAGCCACTGAGGTTTCCTTTGTGGCTCTGGCTGTTTTGAATGAAAGAACTGTTATCCAGCAGAGGCACCATCACACCAGCACCTACCTTTGTAAACACTCCACACGTATGTGGAGAAAGATAAGGAACTGTAACTATTTGCTATAATTCCAGTTCCTGAAGGTGCAGCCCTAGTTATGGCTGTTTCAAACACTTTGCTGTTTGCACTGGCCTTTTTTTTTTTCTTCTTCTTCTTTTCCTCTTTTGCTGTCAACAAACTTCAGTGAACTTTAGATGAGTCTGTGACCAACCCCGGCCAGAGGGAAAGCACTTCCCTTGGGGGTCCAAAAAAAGGACTGCTGTAATTGGTACAAACACAAGCCTTCATTTCTGTGATAGGTGCAGAAGGTAGTGGTGTGACTGATGGAAAAGGGAATGCTGTGATTGGTGTGAAATCAAGCCTTCACTTCTGTGATTGGTGCAAACTCGCCTTCTCTGCAACATTAGGCCCAACAAATGACTTCTCTCAAGTCATCTTTGGCTACTTTTAGTAGTGTGGCTGAGCTGGTAACACGAAGAGAGAGCAGCAAAGATGGCAGAGTGGGTGGAAACAGTGGGGCAGAGGTGGCAGAGCAGGCAGAGCAGCCAGGGGACTGTGCAGAGGAAGCAGGAAGGTGACTGGATGCTAGCTAAGGAAGAGGTGAGGCTGCAAGACTGGCTGCAGAAGGGCTGTGATTGCTGCCTCCTGAGTGGAGGCAACAGGGATAGTGGCCATAGTAATGAAAGGTAGCTGAGCAGTTTGGGAGAGTGACCCAGGCAGGAAGCAGAGGTGGCAGGAGAGAAAAGGCTGTAAAGGGCAGAAAAGAGAAACTGTGGGCCCTGGGCACTGCAAGAGTTCTGGAGAGCTGCTAAATCCTCAGGACCAAGGGTCTCAAACCCTATGCCCAGGAGCTGTAATGCCCAGGAGCTGTAACACTGGCCACTGTTTTAGGATTGCTGTAATCTAAATACCCAGTCCTACGCTGTAACTGCAACACCAGCTGCTATTTATTGTTGTTGGTAGGTGCCAGTTGAATTGGATTTGACTCATGGTGACCATATGTACTACAGGTGAAACACTGCCTGACACTGTGCCATGGCCTGGCACTATTGTCAGTACATCTCTGCTATTCATAGGGTTTTCTATGGCTGATTGTTTTGGGAGTGGGCTGCCATGTCCTTCTCTCAAGCTTACAGCACCCGATAGCCCCAGGTGGTCTCCCATCCAAGTACAACCAGGCCCGACCTTGCTTAGCTTCTGAGATCTGATGAGATTGGAAGCGAGGTGAAAGGCTGTAGGCAGCTGCTGTTTAGGGTTGAGGAATCCCCACACCTAGCTTAACCAGAAAGCTGCAACATCAGCTGCTTTTGAGAGCTGAGGAATCCTGGCCTCCTCAGTCTACCTGTAACACAAGAAGGCACCACTTGCTACTGTCGACTACTAAGGGACACAACTGCTGCCTAAGACTAGCATTTGAAGGACTTCACCTTGCCTATCCATGACTTCTATCCAAGTAGAGCAAAAGGGCACCAGCTAGCTAATGGTGAAGTAAAAACATTACCAGTTAAGGACTAAAGTGGGCTGGGTTTTCAGCTACTTTCATTATATTGTCTGAATGTTTTTAAGTGAAACTGTATAGTCATGGCATTATGCAGATTGTGTAAACCTAGAGGGTCACATAAGCATAAAAATGCTAGAGAAAAAAACTTAAATGTCTTTCTTTGGCTTCCCCAATCAGAAATTAATAACATCTGAAGTAGAAGGAAAGGGGGATTCTTTATTTTCATATGCTTAACAGGCTTTTTTGTTGTGTGCATTGAGTCAGATCTGACTCATAGCAACCCTATGTACAACAGAAGGAAACACTAAACACTGTGACATGAACATGATCTTTTTTATGTTTGAGCCCAATATTGCAGCCACTATGTTTCTTCTCATTTTGAGTCATGCCACATCAGCAAAAGCAGGTTCCTGGGGCTTTACTGCATTCACGTCATTAAGGTAGAGTCTTCTTTGAGAGGCAACTTTTTCCCCCAGTCCTCTCTTGCATGATTTCCAGCCTGGGGGCTCATTTTCCAGTACTATATTTGGCAGTGCTTCTCTGCTATGCATAAGGCTTTCAATGGCTAATTGTTTTGGGAGTGGGCTGCCAGGTCCTTCTCCCCAGTTTGTCTTAGTCTGAAAGTCCAGCTGAAACCTGTCCACCCTGAGTGGCCCTGCTGGTATTTGAAGTACTGGTGGCAGAGCTTTCAGCACCACAGCAACATGCAAGCCCCCATAGCATGAGAACCTGACAGACATATGGGGGATATTTAATACAAGCAGTGATAAAAGAGTTCCAAAACCTGTAAATAGCAATGTTGTTCTAGCTCCCAACCATCAAAATTACCTGGGAATAACTTCAAAATTGTTGCAAGAGAGAAAAAAAAGCGTGGAAAGGTACATCCCTAAAGTGTTAAAAGGTAGCTTGTTTCTGGGAGATGAAATTAAGTGGAGGAAAGGGAAAACAGAAGATACAGGGAATTTCACTTTTGTGTAGCCAGCAGGAAAGCCAGAGGACCAGGCACAAAAAACTGGCAAAACCCCAGGTAATCTAGGCCCCAGAGAGGGTGGCCAAGTTCACCTATAGAAGAAGGCTGGTGAGGATGTTGCACTGGAACTGACTGGCCAAATGCAGCCAGGTGCAGTGGTGCATACCTGTATTTCCAGAGATTTGGGAGATAGAGGCAGGAGGATCACAAGTTTGAGGACAGAAGCAGCCTGCATAATTTAGCAAGACTCAGTCTCAAGATAAAAAGTCAAGAAGGGCTTTAGGTGCAGCTCGGTGGTAGAGTGCTTGCAAAGTATGTGGGAGGCAATAGGTTCAACCCCCACGTACCACAACAGAAAATTTTTGTTGTTTCTGTTTTGTTTTTGTTGTTGTTGAGACAAGATGTAACTGTGCAGACCAGGCTGACCTTAAATTTGTATCAGTCCTTCTTCCTCAGCCCGCATGCCCTGCAAACGTGTTATTTAAACCACTAAAAATGCAAAAACGGGTTCTCTTCTCTTAAGAGGGCCGTATTCATGTCTTGAATGTGTACTATGGTTCTTCTCTGTGGACCTGTGCTTATTCTTAAGCATGTATCTAATAAACTGTACAACTTTCTTTCAAAAAAGTGCAAAAACAAAAACTGCAGTGCATTTTAATTCACATACCCACAAACTATCTGTAGAGACTGGTTTAAAATATCATAGTTATTAACTGTTTTAAACAATCTTGGCATGATTATTATCATTCACCTAAAACTTTGCAGATATACTGGCTTCAGAAAATAAGCACTTAGCACTGCTGTAAATTCTTAGTGAGAGCTGAAATCTATCCTGTGGATCACTAGCCATGCCTCACATAGAGGACTTGCTGCCAGGGGGCATGAGTGAGTGAATGGACACAAACTGAGGTTATTCTTGGTAGTTCTGATGGTGCTATTCATGACTAGCAGTAAGAAGAAAACCATCCTGGCCTGTGGAGGTAAGTTCTCCCAGTGCTGATGCAAAACAAATGTCATGAAGTGGGGTTTAAATCTGTTGTACCAACAACCAAACTTGTTGATTACAGAATCAACTTTAAAGTTTCTTTTTATGTGCTTGAGGTTTACCACATGTACTAGATGTTGTGCAAGCCTTTGAGATAATTGCTAATTTTCATGCATCCATCATAAATGCAGACTTTTCCCCAGAGGAAATTCATAGCAGCCGCTTACAAAATTGAAATTCTATAAGGAAATACTTTAAAACAGTAATGTTAGTGTGGAAAGCAGCCAATCAGGGAAATTTGATTCTCAAAATTAATAACACAGGAAGTTCTCTACTTGCAAATAAAATATTTTCAAAAGGTCATTTGTAAGTCAGCTGTTTGAAATTAGGAACAATGCTATAAGTGATGGTTAGAGTGCCACTTTGCCTTCAAAAAACGTAATGTGCTGATCCTAACCTGCCTGTGTTAAAACCACAGCGATTACAACCTTACTTGAGGTTTTGAACAAGATGGGTCAGAAATTGAATAGTGCATATTATAAGCATCTGTAGGGTGATGTTGCAACCTAAATACAACTTACAACACCATTTCAACTTTCAAAGCACTGACTTCCCAATGCCCTAAGGAGTAGATTTTATTATCCCCATTTTTCAGA
The DNA here is from genome assembly GCA_007922755.1 of Pedetes capensis. NCBI lineage: Eukaryota > Metazoa > Chordata > Mammalia > Rodentia > Pedetidae > Pedetes > Pedetes capensis. The sequence goes on from VMDO01003066.1 coordinate 71,263, forward strand.
TCCAGAAAATGAGTCTAAAGAGTAATACCACCCAAAGATGGAAAAGTCAAATTTTGAACCCATATCAGTCTATGTCTGAAGGTCAATCTCTTTTTAGGGCACAAGTTTGCCTTTTAGTCTCATTGGGATTCTGTTGTAGAAACCTTTGAACACGAGCCTGAGACATCCATCAGCAATGCAGTTACAGCAGCAAGGTTGTAATGATCAAAGTGTTGCTTTAAGGAAATTAACCTGTAAGTGAATAAATTGGAGGAGGTACTAAAAGTAGGAGCTGCAATTAAGATTGCATGGGGTTGTAGAGATGGGGCAGCAATTGCAGAAGAGTCCAAGAAGAAAATAGTGTGAGTGACAACAACAAATGATGACCAAGAAGCAAACCCCTTGCCGACCTGGGTGACTGCCTCTGAAGCTGAGGAAAAGGAAGAAGTAAGAGAGATGATCCACCCAGGTTCAGCTCCTGGTCATGGAGAAAAGGATGGCAGCATGAAATGAAAAGGAGCAGTTAAAGAAATGAAGTGAATAGACACAAAAATATATAGTGATTAATTGTCTTTTGTGGGGAGCTAATAGGAATCAGACCCCCACATGTCTGTGAGCTTGTCATGCTGTGGGGTCTTGCATGTTGCTGTGATACTGAAAGTTATGCCACCAATATTTCAGATACCTGCAGGGCCACTCATGGTGGACAGGTTTCAGTTGAGCTTCCAGACTAAGACAGACTAGAGAGAAGGACTCAGCAGCCCACTCCAGAAACAATTAGCTATGGAAAATCCTATGAATAGCAGAGAAGCACTGTCAAATATAGTGCTGGAAAATGAGCCCTCCAGTTGGAAATCAGGATAGAACTGGGAAAAAGTTGCCTTCTCGAAGAATCAACTTTAATGATGGGAATGTACTAAAGCCCTTGGGACCTCCATTTGCTGATGTGGCACAACTCAAAAGAAGAAACATAGTGGTTGCAACAACGGGCTCAAACATTAAAAAAGCTTATGTGCATGGCACAATGTCAGGTAGCATTTTGTCCTGCTTTACATAGGGTTGCTATGAATCAAATCTGACTTGACAGCACCTAACAACAAAAGGAATCAGAGGTTATCTTTAGCTGCTGGAGCCCAAGCACATGACCTAGGTCTTTTAATCTTGGGAGTGGAGTGTAGATATGACACAAAAACTAGCAGTCAGTCACCGCTCTTAAAAGGGGCTAAGAAACTGAAGAGCAGCAGTGACAATATTGAGGGGGTGGCAAAAAGAGGGGCAGTCAGCTCCAGTGCAATGTCTTCACCAGCCTTCTTCTACAGGTGAACTTGGCCACCCTCTCTGGGGCCTAGATTACCTGGGGTTTTGCCAGTTTTTTGTGCCTGGTCCTCTGGCTTTCCTGCTGACTGAGTTGGCTACTTGATACTCTCTCAGTGAATTCATTTTCTGCTTCAGTTAGCCAGAGCGGGTGTCTGTTATTCATAGTCAAGTACCCTGGATGTACAAATGCGACTTTCAGTTTTAAACAGATTGTAGGTGGTGTCATAACCAGATGCACAGATGGAAGCCTCCAGTACACAGCTTCAAATGTGGGCTTCGAATTTAGGAAAAGGCTGGGTCTGAGAATATAGATTTAGGAGACTTCTAAAAAAGCAAAAAATGATTTAAGCCATGAGAAATCAAGGAACAAAAAAAGAGAAAGTGGAAACAAGCTGGAGAACTTAGGGGACCTCCAATGCTTATGAGGCAAGAGAACGAATCTGGAAAGAAGCAATACTAATAATGGGAGGCAAATCATTCTGCTGCCATATTACAGAACCAGAAAGAGCTAAAGATTTAAAAGATGGAAGTTAAATGCTTTGGAGTCCAAGGAAAATGAAAACTAAAAAAAAAAAATAATAAGGTTACTAAACTTAGTAATAAAAATCACTGGTCTTTAGAGAGCTGCTTTATCATGATAATAGGTAAAGAAATCTGGACGCACTGGGTAAAGACTGAGAGGGTGATATGAAAGTGAAAAGAGAGAATACAAAGCAGAGTTTAAAATTTTTTCAAAGGATTTTGTCTACTTTGTGCACTACTGCATTGCCAGTTCCCAGAAAATCATCTGGCACATGATTGGTGCTCAATAAATATTTATTACTTGAATGAATAAGGAAGAGCTGAGGCCAAAAGTTAACTTGAGCTGAAGTTTAGTAAAGGGGCATATTTTTAAAATTGAGGATACCCAAATATGCTTGTAAGAAAGATATACCACATTCTCTCTCCTACCTCCTTAGGTGGGAGAGCCTGATTTCCTAGACTCTTCACTAGTTACCTATAGATGATTTATTCCCCTTCCATCCTCATTACTCAACTATTCAGCTTATTTGTATGTAAGCTAATTTACCTAGGGAAGTTACCATTCCCTAGTACCAATTTCTCATTTTTATTCATATTTCATTCTTCTCTAAAAATTCTCTTATAGTCTATGTCCTACACAGAGATAAGTAAAATATTTCTCATTATCTACCTATGTATTTTGTCTCATACCATAATAGAAACTCAGTTGTTGTGAATGATTTGATAAAACAAAGTCTGATTAACTAGAGTCCTAATTTCAAGTGTCCCATTAGATGATATCTCAATTGTACACTTTTGGGAAATTCACTAATCTATGGTCTTTCGCAACACCAAATTTAAATCAAAGAGCCAAATGATTAAATGCAGTATTAAAACAACAGAAAGAAGTCTTATAAAGATATGAAATTAAAATTGCTTCTGATTTAGATAACAACCACGACATATTTTGTTTTATTTTAAAGTTTTCCCCAAATATCAAAAGACTATGAGTGAAGAACAGGCATTTAAAAATAAATCTTAACGGGAAATGTAAGAAGTGATAAATATTTCCCAGAACAATGAGACACTTTGACTGTGACAGTAAGATTAAGGAACTAGAGAGTCCCACTCCTAGTTTATGGTCTCTGATGGATATAATTAAAGCCCATAAAGTCTTTCCAATAAACTTACAAGTTTTCCTTTTTGCTTGCAGACTTTACAGAGGTAATCTTCTAGTGCCTATCATAGATTCATCATAGCAGTAATGTGAGGGTTCTTATAGGTGTAAGTATTAATTTGTCTTTAAATAGTCTGAGATACAGAATGAATAATTTGCTCTTCATCAGGCCATTCTTTTACAAAATAACTATATATGCATATCTACATGAACAGAATGCACAGTGCATGTATGTGCATGTGTCTCCACATACGTGGAGGTTTTTGCATTACCCTCTTCCCAGCTTGGCCACACTGAGTACTTGATAGAGGTGTAAATGGTCATTAACAGCAGATGGTTTCCAGTTGCATAAACCAATGGTGATGATCACCAAAGTCCTCCTAGTTAGAGGATGGAATTTTCTTTCTTAGGTGCCGGGAGGACTTGTATTTAGCTGGTCATTTTCAAATAAGGCCACCTTCAATTTAAACTGTGATGGCTGAAGTATCAGGAGTATCTATAAATTGAATGTCACTCCATAAACTAAAATATATAGGAGGTTATCTTAGAACTGAAACTTTTTCACTCCAAAATGGCAGCATCTTTGTACTAGTCTGTGAGGTAAGACATGACCCAGGTATAGACATCCATGGTAAGGATGGGTTGTCCTCAACCAGGAAAGAGAAGCCATTTCTGTGGAATTGCCCAGGATCCTCCCAGCACCAAAGTTGTGGGGAAATGCATATGTATATGGGGAACGTATGCCTGAAAGTAGAAGGCAGACTATAGAGAGGAAAGAGGGGACCATAAAAAAGCGTAGTGGGGGAAAGATAAATATCACATGCTTTCTCTCATATGTAGAATCTAGATTTAAAGAATTTCTCTCTCTCTCTCTCTCTCTCTCTCTCTCTCTCTCTCTATGACATGTAAGCAGAAGGGGGACCATTGGTGGGCAGGAAGGGGATCAGCAAAACAGGGGAGGGGGATTTGAGAGGGTAATGGGGGGGTGAACATGAGCAATGTACAATGATATACTGGTATGGAGACATCATTTGTACACTAACTAAAAAATACGAATAACATTTTTAATCAATGAAAAAACAAATCTTCTTGTGAGTACACAGCAATTGCTGGTCTCATTCATCTAGAATTCTGTATAAAACTGAGTCTTCAGGTGGCCACACCACAGGTTAAGAAATATAGACAAGAAAAGGACATGAGTAGGTATTTCCCAAAAGCAGAAATACAAATTGCCAATAATTGTGTATAATAACAAGAATATTTAAATAGTCATCATCCCACAAAAACCTGTGCATGGATGTTTATAGCAGTTTTGTTCATAATTGTCCAAACTTGCAAGCAACTGAGATGTCCTGCAGCAGATAAAAGGATTAACTGTAGTACAACAAAATAATGGAATATTCAGTGCTAAAGAAGAAACAAGCTATCAAACTATGAAGATATGAAAGAATGTTAAATGCATATTAACATAAAAAAACCAATCTTAAAAGGCTACATACTATATAATTCCAACTATATGACACTTTGGAAAAGGCAAAACTATGGAGACAGTAAAAAGACCAATGGTTGCCAGAGATTAGTGGGGAGAGAAGGATGGATAAGCAGAACATTGAAGATTTTTAAGACAGTAAAAATACTCTGCATGATATTATAAAGGTGGAGACATGTTATATATTTGTCTAAACCCACAGAATGAATAAAATTAAGAGAGAACCTTAATGTAAATTCTGGACTGTGGGTGATAATGACTATGTTGATGTAGGTTCTTTGATTGTAACAAATGCACCACTCTGGATTAGAATGTTGATAATGGAGGATAACGTTGACAGTGGGAGGTGGGAGCATGTGAGATACCTCAGTGCCTTCTTAATTTTGTGGTAAACCTAAAAAATTCATATAAAAATAAATCCTCAAAAATTGATTGAAAAAATAAAACCTCAAAGTTACATAAGAAAAAAAGAAAAGAAAAGCAGTACAAATTAAAATGAGGAGATAATGCTTGCAATCCCAGAATTCTGGATGTTGAGGCAAGAGGATCCTAAGTTCAAGGTCAGCCTGAGCAAAACCTTGTCTCAAACAAAGCAACAACAACAGCAACAAAAAGCCAACACTCAGAAAAAAAAAAAAAACCTGCTTGACAGATACCAAATTGAAAAAATTATTAAAACAAACAAACAAAAAAACAAAGGCGTAGGTGAGGAGGTAGGTAAACAGGACTCCATCTTAAGTAGCTAGTAAATATGTAAAATGCTCAACATTTCTGAAGGGCTAGGTAGTACTATTTATCAAAACCCATGAAATAACGATTACTTTTAAGTCAACAATTTCACATGGAGGAATTAGTCCAAAGGAACCAATCAGAACTATATAAAAAGACTCATCTACCAGGAAGTCCCTTCACACGGTTCTTTTTAATGGTGCAAAAGCAGAAACAAATCTACATATGCAACCAGAGGGTCATGGCTAAATAAATTATGTTATACTTACAGGTTGTAATATTATGCAGCTATAAAAATCATACTATAAAAAACTGTTTAATGATATGAGAAAATGCTTACATTTAAGTAAAAAAGAGATTACAAAGAAGTACTATTGTATAATCTCAGGATTTTAGAAGAGATTATCACGTGTCTATAGATCTATATATAGCAGAGTAAAAGAATCTACTAAAATGCTTATAGTGGTTATTTTTAGGGATGCTGTTATTTTATCTTGCACTTTTTCCCTATTTTGATAAGGCACATGCATTACTTTGGTAATCAAGAACAGTGTTAAATGAGATGTCCAACACTGGTCTAGGTTCTTTCTTGATTTAATTATGACCCGGGAGATGGAACTAAACTTCTCACTCACTTTTTATATCTGCTTAGTGGAGGATTTGTGATGCCAAGTGCTTAAACTGTAGAGCATTATTTCCCATGAATTAATGAAGTCAGAGGAAAACTGCTTCCTGTAAGAATGCTAGTTGAACAGCTTACATAGATGTTTTCTTTGATCCACACTTCCGTCATTGTGGAACAAGGTCAACAATAGGGTAGATGTTTCAGCATGGACTGTGCCCTACAATTTCTGCCCACTTGGGACATTTCAGAACTCTGAACTGTTTGTGGTTTTCTTTGCACCCAGGGACACACTTACGGGAGAGCTAGGGAAACTGAAATAGAAGTGTGAACACAGTCTTGAAACTCTTCAAGTTCTGGTGTACATCATTAGATAAGGTCAGTATACCCCTGTAAATAATCTCCCTGCTCCTTCACATTTTCTCTTTGATATGCCTCATGATGACATTTATTCTTTGTAATAATGGGAACAATAGGAGAATGGAAATAATGGAAATATTGGTTCTGAGTACCTGTTCCACTGGCATTTAATATGAGGTCATAGTCACAGTACCTGTGTTATGTAAGCCTCAATAGGCTTACCTAGAGCCAGGATACCTAACTGTAGGAGTAAACTTGAGCCTGTAATTCCAGAGACTCGGGAGGTAGAGGCAGGTGGATCTCAAGTTCGAGGCTAGGGGCAAGTTGTAACTTAGGAAGAAGACTCTGTTTCGACTCTGTTTCAAAATAAAAAGTAAAAAATGGACTGGGGATGCACCTCAGTGGTGGAGCTCTTGCAAAGCATGTGTAAGGCCCTGGGTTCAACCCCTAGTACTGAAAAAAAAAAAAAAAAAAAAAGGAGTAAACTTGAGAGTTGGAGAGTAGTTTTCCTTTCAATCATGCCGTGAAATGAAGGTTTCCCCTCGGTCATGCTGTCAAATAATGGATTATTTCATCTCACTTCCACAGAAGAGAGGGTAAAAATAGGAATAAGCTCCTGGGCTGGGGATGTATTGAGTGGTGGAGCTTCTGCCTAGCTCATACAAGGCCTTAGGTGATATCCTCAGCACTGAAAAAAAAAAAAAAAGAAGAAAGAAAGAAAGAAGGAAGGAAGAAAGGAAGGAAGGAAGGAAGGAAGGAGGAAAATAAGAAAGAAAAGAAAGAAAAAGAAAATAAACTCCCTCTGAGGGTGGATAGAGAGTTCTTTGTAAGAAATGTCAGCATAAATAGAGCCAAAAATGTAAAGACTATTACACAAGTAAATAAAAGCAGTTCTTTTGATATAGAAATTGAGACACAATTTCTTGGCAAGATTTCTCAGTAACTAAACAAATGCATTCCTGTATCTATCATGTTCAGCCTCGTTAAGCACAGCTCATCTCCCAAATGTACAAGTAATCCCATGAAGATGAAATATATACCCACATAATTCCAGGGTGGAACCTTTTAAAGCGTACAATTTAATGGCTATTAGTATATTCAGAGTTGTACATCAGTACTATCAAATTGCAGAACTTTTTTGCTGCTCCACTCACCCACCCAACTCAAAGAAACTCTGGACCTATTAGCAGTCATTCTCCATTCTCTACTCTGCTCAGACCCTGGCAACCACTAATCTACTTTCTGTCTCTATGGATTTGACTGCTGTCACTATGGATTTGACTGCTGTGGACATTTCATATAAATAGAATTAGTCATACAATATATGGCCTTCTGTGTCATTGTTCTCCTCCTCCTCCTCTTCCTCCTCCTTCTTTTTTTTTTTCAGTACTAAGGGTTGAATCCAGGGCCCCATGCATGCTTTGCAAATGCTCTGCCACTGAGCTGCACCCCCAACCCCATTTTTCACTCTTTTATCTTGAGACAAGGGGCTGGTGTTTAGTTCAGTTGGTCAAGTGCTGCTCTGTGCTCTCTGAGGCCCTCAGTTTGATCCCAAGTGCCACAAAAACAGGAGAAGGACATGGCAGCCCATTCCTGAAGCAATCCCAAAACAATCAACCATTGAAAGCCCTGTGAGAGTCAGTATGAGTTGGATAACTCAATGGCATCTAACAACAACACCAACATCATGAGACAGGGTCTCAATAAGTTATGCAGGCTGCCTCTGGCCTTGAACCTGTGATCCTCCTGCCTCTGCTTCCTGAGTTGCTGTGTTACAGGCATGAGCTACCATGCCCAGCCTGTGTCTATCTTCTTTCACTTAACATTACATTTTCAAGAATGAATCAGAACTTAGTTTCTTTTTATAACCAAGTAATATACCATTGTATGAGTATGAATTTTTTAAATTCAGTCATTGATTTATATACATTTTTGTCTATTGTGAATAATGCTGTTATGAACATTAACATACAAGTTCTTGTGTGCGCATTCGTTTTCATAGGCATGGAATTGCTGGGTCATCTGGTAACAATTCTATGATTAATAGTTTAAGAAACTCTCTGGCACTAGTTTTGTTTGTTCGTTGGTTGTGTAGGGAAAAATTGGGAGGAAATTGGAAAAAACTCCCAAACTGGGAAAATGGCGCTTGAGTATCTGGTTTGTAAGTTAGAAATCTAGGGAAAGTGAAAGTAACTTGGTTGCACGTTTGTACAAAACCCTTCCTGATTGGACAATTGGACTGAAAGCTGATTGGCTCAGGCCATTCCATGGGTGAGCTACATAAAGAGCTGCGCTGAGGCAGCTTGACCCTTTTGGCACAGCTTTTTAGGCCTTTTTAGGCCCCCTTTTGGGACCCCTTTCTGCGCCTTCTTGCCTGTTCTTGCCCGGACCACCGATGAGGAAACACCTCTCCCACTGCTCTCCCCCAGAACTTTGGTGAGGAAAGAATGCTCTCCCGTCACAATCCTCAACAAGGAAAAGAACCTGCTCTCCGTCTGATCATGGACGAAGCAACAGCTGTCTCCTCGTGACCACCGAGATGACCAACACAGGTGTTTGCCCCTGGAAGGCAAAAGTGCCTGAGGCTTTTCCTTTCTCCCATCTCTGCCGGGGTCCCGAGGGTCGCAGGAGTCTGCGCCTCTCACCTAAGGGTCCCGAGTGAACTGTGTTTAGTATCTGTGTGCACGGCGGCGCTGCCCGTCTGAACCTCCAGGCCAGACCAGGAGGCGCGCACCCCACATAGAGTTGGCGCCCACCCCACATAGAGTTGGCACCCAACATGGGGCCCAACAGGTTGGTTTTTTTGTGTGTGTTTCTGATACTTAGATTTATTTCATCTTCACCACAAACCCTATGAGGAGGGGTACTCTTATTATCCCTATTTTACAAATGAAGAAACTTAGATCAAGAGAAGTTTAGTCATTTGCCCTGGGTCACACAGCTGGCAAATAATGGAGAAAGAATTTGAACTCAGGAGGGTAGGTTCTATAACACTGCTCCTAAATCATATGGCTAAAAAGAGGAAAAACTGGGACCTCAAGCCTGAGCCCATCTGACTCAGATCCTACATTCTACTTAAAACTAAATCATATGTCTGAATCTGGCACTAGCTTTTAATAGTCCTGGCCACTCTTGAGCTACTTATGTATCTTTCACATAAATATCTGAATTTCTTTTTTTTTCTTCCTTAATCAATTTGAGTTAGTTTTAGTAACATTATTTGGGACCTCATGAGACTTAACAAAGTCACCCACTTTTACTACTTCTGGTTTAGACTTTCCCAATTTCTCAGTTCCCTTTATTTTGCCTCTATTTTTGCCTGTCTGTTGGATAATACTTTAGTTTGGCTTTATTTTGGCCACAAGTATCAGTCACTTACTCCAGTTAACTTGAATGTAAGAATGTTAAGAAAAACACATAAGATAATGGAAGCTTTTATAAACCCAAGAACAGGAGCCATAATGGGCTGGCTTCAGAGAAATTAGTGCTGAAAGCTAGTTCTCAATTTGAGGTGGCTGTACAAACCTTATCAAGTAGAAAGCCGTATATCTTCACTGTATTTCATCGTAAGTATAGCTCAGCCATACTCCTTCCAACTTTGCTATTAGCAGATAAACTCTTTGCTTTCATGCCACCTCTCTAAAAGAGTGACTCTCATTGCCGCAGTATCTTTTTGACCCAGCTACAGGTAAGGGGATGGTAGTTGTTGTTAAGTACCACAGAGTTGAATCTGACTCACAGCAACCCTCATAGGGTTTTCGATGGCTGATTGTTTCGAGCTGATTGCCATATCCTTCTCCTGTATTTTTTTTTATTGGAAATTTTTAATATACACCTTAATGTGATTCATTCTGACATGCTTTTTGTTGTGACATTTCCATATATGCATTTTGTTGTACATTATTCTTATAGGTTCCCCCTTACCCTCTTGTACGCTTCCCCCCATCCCCCCCATCAAAGACGTCTCTTCTATTTACTTGTCTTTTTATGGTAATATTTTTCTATATATCCTTGGGTTCCAGTTCTGTTTAAGATAGAAACTTTTCCTGCAGTGAACTTTCTTTTTACCTTGTCAGAACTATTACATGCATTTTCTAGACCATCTATAATAATACCATTCTTAGCTTTTTTTTTCTTTTATTATGATCCGACCTTTGTATAGGATTTTTTCCTTCTTATAATTTTGATTCAGCTCCCACATACGAATGAGAACATGTGGTGTTTCTCTTTCTGAGCTTGTGTTCTTTCACTTAAAATAATTTTCTCTAATTTCATCCATTTTGCTGTAATGGCCTTATTTCATTTTTTTTTTTTGATTGCTGAGTAGTATTCCATTGTGTATATGTACCATTTTTTATCCATTCTTCTGTTGAAGGGCACTTTGGTTGATTCCATATCCTTCTCCTGTTTTTGTGGTGCTAGAGATCAAACCCAGGGCCTCAGTGAGTGCAGAGCAGCACTCTACTAACTGAGCTAAACCCCAGCCCATACTTAAATATTTCTAATATTTGTAGTAATGTGAATAATAGAATACTAGCTGTTCTTCAGAGTAAAATAACTAACTTCTGAATGAGATTCCTTATTAAATGCATGAACTTTTAGTTCATAGGCTTGATTATGTTTGTATGTACATATTTTAAAGAGTTATACATTATTTCTGTTCTCTGTATCTCTACAAGATTATCAGATATATCTGTATGAGTAAGCTGTTGGTATATTAAAGTCAAATTGTGCTGAGTTAACAGGGATGATTTAAAAATGCTGGGGTTTAGCTCAGTTGGTAGAGTGTCACTCTGCACTCTCTGAGGCCCTGGGTTTGATCTCCAGCACTGCAAAAACAGAAGAAGGACATGGCAGCCCACTCTGAAATGATCCCAAAATAATCAGCCATTGAAAACCCTATGAGGGTTGCTATGAGTCAGACACAACTTGATGGCACCTAACAATGACAACAACAACAACACAAGTCAGGGGAATCTAGCCAATCTATGGACTGGCTGCCCTGGGATCAGGTGTGTACATCTGAGATTGGGGACCAGGATCACATGGTACAAAACACAGCTGCTGGGGCCAGGAGTTATGGTAATTTCCACTAGATGATACTGCTGAATGATATTGGGGCAAAAGGGCATGGAGAGTGATTTTTTTAAAAGAGATTTATATTTAAATGAAAATGGGTCACCTCTTTTGCAATCAACTTCTGTCTTTTGTCTTGGCAATTTTTTTATTTTGTTTCATTTGAGACAAGGTCTCACTTTGTAGCCCAAACTGGCCTGGAACTTGCTATGTAGACCAGGCTGGCCTCAAACTTTCTTTGATCCTCCTGCCTCAGCTTCCCACATTCTGGGATTATAGGCAGGCACTACTACACTCATCTTAATTTTTTTGATTTTTCAGTGTGAGGTATGAATCCAGGCCTTTATGCATGTTAGTCAAGCACTCTACCCCTGAGCTACATCCCCAGCCCCTGGCCTTAGCAATTCTGCTAATGTATAGTTTTCTGTATTCAATTTCCAACTTTATAAGTTGTGATCAAAGGTAAGACAAGTCCTTTTTCCCATCCCAGCCTAGTCTACTCATTGCTGAACTACCTCCCTGTGAGAGAAATTGGATTAAACATATGAGGTAAAGATAATCTGTTCTCTTGGATATTAGGAACAGTAAAGGAATAGCAAAGAGTCCCTGAGATGGTCTTATTCCCTGTTCCTATGAGGACCTCTCCCTTTTCCTTTTCATCTCCCTCCCTTTAGTTGTTAAACTAAAATACAAAGGGATAGTGCCATAGCAAAGGCTCACAGACTACAGCAAATTCCACAATTTCTTGGTCCATTTTCAACATGTCACAGCTGGAATTGGACAGGCAGCTCTTTGAGCCAAAAGTCCAGCTTCAGGATGGATGGAAGACTGGCCTTAAGTAGTTTCTTTCTGTAGCAACATAATCCAAAGATAGAAGTTTATTTATAAGGGGGAAAATGCAGGTTTTAGTATGTTAGAATGAGAAATAATGTTTGAAATTATATAAACTCTTATTAATAAAAGAACTTTCCAGGATATTGTATTACATGTGTATGTATAGGGGTGTGTGTGTGTGTATGTGTGTGTATGTTTAATTTCCATTAACAAAACAAGAATAAGTTTAAAAGCCCATTGAGTTTCATAAAAGTCTTCCATTTGGGAAGATATCCTGATTTCTAAAGAGGATAAACCCTTAGTCTGCCCTACTTTTATTTTTTGTTCTTTCGATCTTTTTTTATATGCTTCCCTGTGGCTGATGTCCAGTGTGCATTTGCCAGATTGTCTGGACACAGTCCAAAAGAAATATCTCACTCATATCTTTAAAGAAAAAGGCACTTAGTACACATGTCTAAAAGCTAAAGTAGCTTGAGGGTAGGGATGGGAACAGTGATAAAGGACAGAGAAGAGAGAGTTTCATATTTTACTAGCAAACTTTTGACCAGACTTTCTGAACCTTAGCATGTTAGGAATTTGAGTTGGCCAAGTCAGTTGTAAAAGACTCATACACAGCAGGAATCAGCAAAAAGAAAGATTATTTGCATGAGTTTTTTACTGCCTAATTGGAAATGCATTGTTCCCTAACCAGGAACAACACAAACATTTATTTATTTTAAGAGTGCCTGCTGCCCTGCATTATGAGTTTGCTTAGCAGGCCAGTGTGGCATAGAGTCGCAGAGTTGAGAGGCCAGACTCAGGGCCTCTGAAGGCAAGTGCTGAGGAGATCACAACAGTGCTTTCTCAAGTCTGGCTGGGTACGTGCAGGAACAGCCTTCAGACAGGCTCACTTTTTGTAGTTTAAGGAGTCAAGTTCATTTAGTAATCATCCTGCCCTTTAGGTTACGCATATATTCCTAAGTGTGGTATATGCCAAAGAGGCTGAATTCCCATCAAAATCTAGGCTTAATATGTGACAAGATGAGGCTTGATGAAAGCCACTGACTTTAGGATGGTGAAGGGCGGTGCAGGGTGTGCTGGTTAAGTGCATGGATTCAGGAGCCAGACTGCCTGGGTTGGAATCCCAGCCCTCTCCTTCCTAGCCATGTGATCTTGGCAAGTCAGTTAACTACCTGGTGCTTCAGTTTCTCTACTTTATAGATAAGGATTAAATAGCCCCTACCTTGATAGTGTTATAAGTATTAAATTAATTATATTTGTAAGGTCATTAGGACATTGTCTGACATGAAGTAAATGATGTACGTAGATGTTAAATGAAGTGGAATATAATGCTCTCTTGTAATCAACTCTAGAACCATATATATTCACACGAGAAAGGGCATGAATACTAGAAACAACCCAAACTGGGTTATCTAAATAAACCACAGTGTGATTGTACTATGAAGCACTGTTACCACTTTTTCCCCCCAGGATTGAACCCAGGGCTTCATACATGCTTTGCAAACACTGTACCACTGAGCTGCACCTCCAGCCCATTTTTACGTTTTATTTTGAGACGAAGTCTTGCTAAGTTACGAAGGCTGCCTCTAGCCTCGAACTTGTGATCCTCCTCCCTCAGCCTGCTGAGTTGCTGGGATTATAGTCATGCACCACCACACCTGGCTTTCTGTCATCACTTTTTAAAGATGTTTATATATACTGCTGTGGAATAATTGCCAAAATATATCATTAACAGAGAATGCAAGCCCCAGTATAAAATATATAGAATAATTAAGAGAACTAACATCTGCTGCATATTTTCTATGTGTCAGGCACTGTTTTAAGAACTTTACATATATTAATTCACCTAATTGCCATAATAAGGAAGGTTTTCTTTTTCCCTGTTATAGAAATTAATGAGAAAACTGAGTCTCAAAGAGGTTAGGTAACTTGTCTGATGTCACACAGCTGGTAGGTAAATGAGCTAGGACTTGAATTCAGACAGTCTTGTTTCAGTGTCCACTTATTTATCACTATGCTACTCTACACTAAGCTACTTTCCTAGTTGGTGTCCTTTAAGTTGTGTATAAGTAAAATTATATACATATAAGGATGAAACATAGCTGAGTGCAGTGGCACATGCCTGTAATCCCAGCCACATGGAGGCTGAGGCAGAAGGATTGTGAATTTAAGGCCAGTGGCAGTCAGTGCAATTTAGGCCCTGACTCAAAATGAAAAAATAAAAAAAAGAGCTGGGGGTGCAACTCACTAATAGAGCACTTGCCTAGCATGCAGAAGGCCCTGTATTCAACCCCCAGTACTAAAAGAAAAAAAAAAAAGTTAAAACATAAAACAAGGTCCAAAAACACAGGCACTAACCATTAAATTCTAAAGAGGGAAGTGAATTTCAATGGAATCAGGTGGTGGTAGCTGCTTAAAACAAAGGGAGACTTTCACTTTTTATGATATATACTTATATACTTGAATTATTTAGTACAATACAAATAAATTCAGATATTTTTGAAGTGAAAAATAATTATAAAATAAATGAATCTATTTTACTTGACAGTTACAAAGAACTTATTTGATACCAAAAAGTCTTACTTAGTGCTTTACAAATATTAAGTAAGTTAATCTTTAGACAAATCTCCATTTTTCCGATGAGAAAATTGAGATACTCATCACCTGGTTGGTAAGAGGCAAGGCTGAAATTTGAAGTCATAGAGTCTGGCTGCAGATTCTGTGCACATGTGTAAGCTGATCCCTGAACCAATGGTCATCACACCTTTTCAAATGCCAGACCAGGCCATTAACACTCTTAATTGTGGTGGTTAGAGATATAAGCTTTGGAATCACAGAAACATGGGCATGAATTCCTTCTCTACCAATTACTAGTTGTGTGATCTTGAGCTCGTAATTTATGATTTTGATCTGAGGATTCTCAACTGCAAAAGATGGAGATAATGCCTGTAATAGTTGCTATCTCTTATAAATGTTATGAAGACTAAAACATATTAGTACACATAAAGTGTTTAGCACAGAACCTGGCACATAACAAGAAATAAGTCAATGTTAAATATTGCCCTTTTAATTATTGGTTTATGATTCCAGGCTTGGTGGCACATGCTTGTAATCCCAGCGATTTGGGAGGCAGAGGCAGGAGGATCACAAGTTTGAGGCCAGAGGTAGCCTGCACAAGTCAATGAGTAAAAAATGGGCTAGGGGGATACCTCAGTGATAGAGTGTTTGCAAAAGGATGTATGGGGCCCTTGGTTCAACTCCTCAGTACTGGAAAACAAAACAAAACAAAATTATCAGTTTATTATCAAGGAATCCTTCTCCCAACTTCCATTAACATTGGGGATAAGCTTTTTCTTCCACTTCTTTTTTTTTTTTCCCCCTTCTTCCTCGGTACTGAGGAATTTATGGCATCTCACTTGCTAGGCAAGTACTCTACCTCTGAGCACCTTCAGACTCTTTTATATTTTTAATTTTGAGACAGGTCTGGCTAAATTGTACAAGGTGCCTCTGGACTCAAACTTGTGATACTCCTGCCTCAGCCTCCTCTGTCACTGGGATTATAGGTGTGCACCATGGCACCTGGCTGCCATCTTGATTTGGGATACAAAGGCACAAATATCTGGCCCAGCAATTCTACTGTAAAGAATTTACCCAACAAAATCAGGTGTGTTGGTTCATGCCTGTAACCCTGATTTGAGAGGCTGAAGCAAGCAGATTGTAAGTTTGAGGCCAGCTTGGGCTACATAGTGACACCATTTCAAACAAATCAAAACCAAAACAAAACAACAAAAAGAATTTATCTTTCAGTGTGTTTACAAAAAGTGCACCAAAATATTTGTATAAAACTGTTTGTTGAGGTATTTGATGAAACAATGAACTGGAAACCATCTAAACATCTATCATTAGGAAACTAAATAAATATTAATATATCCATATAAAGAGTGACATTTGGGGACCTTGAAAAGGTCTAATAAAGAGCAGCCTTCGTCTCTGCTTGGATTCTGAACAAATTGAGAAATAAAATAAAGAAGTAGCAAATAAAGGCCTAAATGTCTCCGATAAAAGACTAAGCTAGAGCCTGGCACGGTAGCTCATGCCTGTAATCCTGGTGACTCAGGAGGCAGAGATAGGAAGATGTCAGGTTCAAGGCCAGAGGCAGCCTGTGTAATTTAGCGAGACCCTGTCTCAGGATAAAAAATTTAAAAATGGGCTTGGGATGTAGCCCAGTGATAGAGCACTTGCAAAATATACACAAGGCCCTGGATTCAATCCCCAAGTACCAGAGAGAGAGAGAGAGAGGCACTAAGTTAGATGCTGTACCATGTTATTTCATACCAAATGGGAAACAAATAGACTTCCTGCTACTGAGATCCAGAATTGGGCAGATGGTCACCAGTTCCGTCCACTTATAGGAGAGCAGAAAGCCCACTCCCTATAGGTAACGGTTTTCAGTAGAAAGGGGCAGAATTGAACCTAGAAGGTCTATTCTTACAAACTTGCTAATCAGATAAGTCACTCTGCACTCAGGAGGTGAAGGAAGTAGAGTGACAGAAAGAGGCCAGGAGTGACATTAATTGAGCACCTTTCACTTAGAAGGCACATTCTCTTCTAACAAAGACAATGAAGACATTACATTCAGGGAGTGTATCTGCAGTGCACATGGACAAAGATCCCTAAGAGGGCATTTTGGGTGGACAAAAGTGAGTTTCTTTCATGTGAAATTTCATTAGAGGACACACACACATATGTAGTAATAAGGATACACAACAAATAGTAATAGTTGTGCTGTTCTTGGAGGAGATTCAGAGGCAGATGCAGGAGCTTTTTTTTTTTCTTTCTTTTATACGTTTTCTTTTTCTCTATTTTGATCTTCCCATATGGGTGTATTATCAACTTTTATTTTTGAAAATGCTGATAGAGGTTATCTGGACTGAGGGATTAATGACTATTACCGAGTTCTTTTTTATACTTCTCTGCAACAACAAGATATAATAAATGTTATTCAAAGAGAGAGAGAGAGAGAGAGAGAGAGAGAACAAAGCAGCATTTTACAAAGTTCCTTCTCTAGCCTTGGGAGTCCTAATGAACTATAATCACAGAGACGCCAGACTAGTCAAAATTGGAAGAAAGAGCTATAATCACAGGAAAAGAACTCTCCACAACTTGAAGAATCCCAGAAAAAGCAGCAGTAATAACAGCAGGGCTGACTTCAGGAAAAGCAGAGACAGGAGCAGCCCTCTCGGGGGTCTGTGGGAGTGGGGTGGAGGACAGCGTGAAATGGCATCAGAGAACACTAAGTGCCACCAACGACCCCAAGGAAGGGAGGGGGGAAGGTTCTAATGTGTAAAATCAACAGGAGGTGGATTTAGGAGTGAATGCTAAAGTGATTATGACTCACGACCCGATGGTCCTCAAGGCATGAGTGGCTTGGAGAAACCCCGTCACAGTTGTGTAACTAAGGCACTGTGCTGGAGAAGGACGATGACTGACCAAGCTTCCTGCAGCCCCAGGTAATCAAAATGAGGTCAGTGTGACGGAGCCTGCGAAGGAGGCAAGGTCTCTGCGCGAAGGAGGCAAGGTCTCTGCCTTAAACAAGTATTTTGTGTCTTTACTCCTCCTGCCTGCCAAAGCTCTGGCAGTGAACATCATTACAGCAAAGCATGCATGTGGCCTAATTATGCATCCCACTCCTCTGTCACTAGAACAGACCCTACAAGAGAATTCCAAGCAATTTATTTTCATGGGAACAAAACGCAGTAATTCATGTGGTAATCTTGCACAAGTCATGGAATAGATACTTTAAGACCCAAATTCCTCAAAACAGCTTCATTTTACTACAAACCTCACATTCCAATTAGTGTTTAAAGTGCCTATAGCTGCCCATGTGAAGCCATTTCTCACTGTTCTATGGAAGTTAAGTACAAGCTTAAGAACAAAGATATTTCTTAAACTTTCTTTGGTTCTCACAAAACGAAAGCAGCTATTATATAATAAAGCATGTAGCTCCATGGGTTAAGAAGCCCCTGAGGTTTTCCTTGCCTTCAGCCGTTTTCGCGTGTGTAAAGTGGTCAGAAACAGTGAAAGTTCGTGGAGAGAAAACATCTCTAGCAGGAGAATGGGCGTGAGAATTAGTCAGCAGTTAGACTTGCTCATATGTCCATGAGGTTGTAACTTAATCTTGACAACATAGTCTTTCCTGGAACAGACTCGAGCAGCGATTTATCATTTTATAATTTGTGGTTTAAATCTGAGCCATAAACCAAGCAGCTGTATTGGTTTGAGGCACTTTGGAGTCTTTCTAAAAACCCCGGGAGGCAGGAACACAGCTTCAGACTTCAGGCCCCAAACTCCTGGGGATTGACTATGAGAGAGCACAAGGTTTCTGCACTGCTTTCTTTTCTTAGGAAATGTATGGAATGCATGCTTTTGTTTGTTTTAGATTTGGGGGGAGAAGCAGACATTGATAGCTGGAGCCTTGTGCTGGCCCCCTCCTATCTTGTGACAGCGGGTTTTCATATGTTCAGGGTCCCCCTGGGAAATGAGAAACTGGAAGCTAAGAGGGGGGAAATGGGTGGAGAAAGGGGAAGCCAGGGGAAGGGAGGAGTGCCAGAGATAACTCTGCTGACTTCACAGTTTTCCACTGGGGCCTGCCCTGCCTACCTCTGTTGACATCAAAGCGCTGTGAGCGCTTCTGCGAGCTTGCGCAGTGTCCTCTGACTGCTGCCACTGGGAGAAGAATTGGCAATCAGCCCTGCAACAAAATGGAGAGCAAAATGTCTGCAATCAACTTTTCATTTAAAAAAAAAATTTTTTTTCCAGCTGCTCTGGGTACCCCCAAGCATCCATGGGGACAAAGACAGCTTTTACAGAGATGTCTCCAGAAACTTGGGCAGCTTCCCAAGGTGTCTCAGGATTCTGGGCAGCACTGGCTGGCTGTGGGCAGATGGGTGTGGCTTATGCAATCATGTTGGGGCGCCTGGATTTGGGAAGACTTGGCTCTTCTCCCCAGAGCAATGCAGGGCATCTGATCTTCGCTGGCAGCTAATTTCCAACGTCTGTTGCCATTCTATCTCCCTTTCCTACTCCTCCTGCTGGGATTTAGTTGTTTTCATTCTCATCTCTCTCTTCTCTGGAGTCCTCTAGCCTCTCCCCAGGGAGGAAGCAGAGGAAATAATATGATCATTCTTGTCCCTTATGATCTTCAGATCTGCTTGTCACTCGAAAAGCAGGGCCAAAAGAGGCACAGCACTCTCACTGAGGAAAAGCAGTTGCCATAGAGTCCGCATGTGAAAGCCATGTTAGACAGCACAAGTTTAAAATGTATATACATGTATATGATACTTTACAGACAGCGTGGGAAGTGTCAGCAGTAGGGACCTCAGAAATCCAGCTCCAGCAGCAATCCTAAGCACTAAAAGCAATTTAAAAGGTCTGTAACTTGGGCTGGATGCCTGCAGCTGTAGCCCTGTGGCATCCAATCCCATCAGATCTTGGAAGCTAAGCAGGGTCGGGCCTGGTTAGTACCTGGATGGGAGACCGCTTGCGAACACCAGAAGCTGTAGGCTTGGGAGAAGGACCTGGCAACCCCCTCCCAAAAAAAATCAATCCATCATTGAAAACCCTATGAACAGCAGAGAAGCACTGACAATAGTGTTTCCCCTGTTGTACAGAAGGTCTCTATGAGTCGGATACCGACTTGATGGCACCTAACAACAGCTTGGGCAAGGGCTATAACTCAGTGGCAGAGGGCTTACCTAGCATGTATGAGGCCCTGGGTTCGACCTTCATCACAACCACCACCACCACCACCAAAAAAAAGCTTCTTTAGTTGGCTACTGAGTTAAAACTCAAAGGACGCTAGTATTCTCTGCCTTTTGATCAGGGATAGCCCTCCAACGTCCTGACTTGAGAAGGTTCCTAGGGGAATGTAGCCGAGGCTCTTCTAGAACATGGCCATGCTGAAGGCTGTCTGTGACTACTGTGACCAGTTCTGCACTTGGGCTGAAGGTCATTATGAAGAACCCATGGTTCTTGTCTTTAAAGGAAATAAATAATAGAAATGTCACATTTTAGTTAAGAAATCAGCAAGTGAGGCACTCCAAATCCTATACATAATACCAGGGATTTAATTTTAATTTTAATTTTTATTATGTTTTGATTTTTGAAACAGGAAGTCTCTGTTTAGCCCAGGCTGGTCTGAAATTTGCTATATAGTCCAGGCTGGCCTCAAACTTATATTGATTCTCTTACCTCTGCCCCATGAATGCTGGGATTACAGACATGTGCCACAACACCTGGCCAATAATTTTAATTTAGGGAAACAAGACCTTAGAAAAATTAGTTAGCCGGGTACGGTGGTGCATGCCTGTAATCCAGCGGCTTGGGAGGCGGAGGCAGGAGGATCGCAAGTTCGAGACCAGAGGCTATCTGTGTAATTTAGTGAGACCCTGTCTCAAAAACTGAAAAAAATGGGCTGGGGTGCAGCTCAGTGGTCCAGCACTTGCAGAGCATGCAAGCTCAAGGCCCTGGGTTCAACCCCCACTACCACACACACACACACACAAAAAAAAAAAATTAGTTAAAAGACATGCCTAAGCTAAGGTTTTCATTAGTTAATCCCACAAACAAAAATTAGTACCTGAGTCAGTTTGTAATAAATGCATCCTTGCTGTGGCACATGCCTACCATCCCAGTTACTCAGTTAGCTGAGGCAGGAAGATTACAGGTTCGATGCCAGAGGCAGTCTGTGCAATTTAGAATGACTCTGTCTCAAAATAAAAAAGCAAACAAATAAATTAAAAAGGGGCTGAAGGTGCAGCTCAGTGATGGAACACTTGCCTAGCAATCACAAAGCCCTGGGTTCAATCTCCAGTACTGTAAAACAAAACAAAAACAACAAACAAACAAACCCACTGCATCTTTGGGGATCCAAATCCAAATAAGAATATAACTCAAAACTGGGCTTACTGCAAGTAGTACGTTGACATTCTGTTATGGTCAAGGTAGCTGAAACTCAGCCTTTCACTTTCTAGATTTATACAGTCTCCCCCCAGACTGTCAACACCTTTGAAACGGATTAAAAATGCTTTTGCAGAGCCAGCTCAATTCAGCTTGCATGCATTCTTGGGGCTCCCTTCCAAGAAGAAATGGACCAGCATGCTGTCTGGGCTGGACCCAGGTCAGGCTCTGCCTGTCTAAGAATGTGTCATCTCCGCCTTTGACTGTCTGATGGCTAAAGTTCCAGGCCCTCGATCCTCAATCAACACCAACAAATCTCTGCAGTGTTGGCTCAACTCACAGGCCTTAATCTTTAGCTCTCACGTAGTTGAGACAATTCTGTTTTTTTTTTTTAAAGACATATTAAGGCTATACGAAGATTCCCTTTCCTGAGTTCTCTTTCCTTTATTTAATCTATCACTTATATGATCTAGGGGCTGAGGAAAACAAAAGAAACATGTTTCTTGCCTTCAAAGATCTTTAAGCACCATAGATAATCCTGTATCAGGACACAACCAATTTATTGTTTGTTGTTAGGTGCTGTGGAGTAGGGTCTAACTCATAGTAACCCTCATCGGGTCTCCAACGGATGATTGTTTCAAGATTGCTTCAGGAGTGGATTGCCACATCCTTCTCCCATTATAACCAAGTTAGAGATAAAAAATAAAAGATGATAGCCCACAGCCGTCCGTCCCATTAATTGTGCATTCACCCCACCTAACAAAGTAAGGAATCTAACTTTTGAGTGCTTCAGTGTTCTCTTGGCTTACTTCCAAGCTGTGGTCAAATTCTCTGCATGCTTATTCCTCCTTTTCTGGATTGCTTGTGGAATTGCCAGGAAGGCGGAGACATGAAGAATGCAGGCAGTGAAAGACAAAAAAATAAAAATAAGAAAATCTGCAAACGATTGACTGAAGCCAGTTGCAGTTGGGCAGAATCAGAGTTCTTGGTTGCAAGCAACAGAAAACAAACCTGGCTGATTCAAGGAATTTGTTGAAATGCTATTGGGTAACTCAGAGACTCACTGGGAAGGTTAGAGAAATAGGTTCTGAAAACACAGGAACCAGGAATTGAGGATCACAGTCAAGGCCACAGGTACAATAACATCATAGATGGGGTAAGATGAGGATACCACAGCTGCTGCTGCATGATGCTGTGTTATAAGTTATGTTGCCACCATCTTCATCATTGGACATTGGATGCCACCATGAGCATCACTGCTCTGAGAGTCTATATATTTTTGTTGTTCTGTTCCTTCTCCCTTAAGAAAAGATCCTCCATGGTTCCTATTTGTTGGTGCCAGTAATTTCTGATTCTATCTGGAGCAGGTGCACCTGCTTGACCAAGTCTTAGTAATGTGTCCATGTCCTTCCTACAAAGGAGACTAGAAAAGAGAGCATCTGGACTTGACCCCAAGGTGCTGTGGATAGAATCTAGTGCCTTTTTACATCCTAAGCAACTGCTCTATTGCCAAGCTACATCCCCACCCCTGGGGATCTTTCTTAGGACACCAAGATTCATGAAGTGATAAATATCCCAAACAAGGGAAGGGGATTCAAGGCTGAGTAGCTAGCATGAGCCTGCTAAACCTCCTTCCTCTAATCCCATGTGAAGGGAAGGCCTGGGGCAGCATTGCTGGTGTACTAGAGAACTGAAAATGAGTCCAGTACATATCTTCCAGTATTGAGCCCAATACTCATTGACCTGAGAAACAATCCCCCTAGGCAAGCAAGAGCAGTATAACCAGGCTGACCTCTTCTAGGAGAAGAGAAAGATGAACCTCTGCCTCCCTGCAACCACCATAAGATGAGTTTCTCAGCCCCAGGGAGGAGCAGAGAGGGAGCAGCAGGGAGGCTCAGACAACTCCTCACCTGCACCTGCATCAGCTGCCTGCTTCTTTTCATACCAACAGGAAGGAAACAGAAGCAGCTGCTGTCTAAAACTAAAAGACCAAAGCCTGTCTCAGAGATTGCACCTTTTGGCCTTGACCTCATCCTTGACCTACTGCTTAGAATTTTGATTATCTATGGATCCTAAAAAGTGGTGGTTCATTGGGATTTTGCCACTGCTAGCTACCAAGCTATTGTTGTTGTTAGGTGCCCGTCAAGTCATATCTGACTCATAGCAGCCCTCACATGTTTTCAATGGCTGATTCTTTCGGGATTGCCTCAGGAGTGGATTGCCACATCCTGCTCCCATTTTTGCAGTGCCGAGAATTGAACTCAGGACCTCAGAGACTGCAGAGCAGCACTCTACCAACTGAGCTAAATCCAAAACAAGCCACCAAGCATGAGGACTGCTACCTGGGATGGGGGTGGGGTAGGCAGGAAGGAGGGGTATATGTGTAAACCAGCCACCCACAGCTCCTGGGCCTCAAAGTCCCAGGCCACAGTTTCCTCTCACTGATATTGTCTAGAGGGGATTTTTTATCTGTGGTTTATTTTTTGTTTGTTCTAGTCCACTACTCATTAAAGTAGTTGGAAAAAAAAAAAAAAGCCCCAAATAAAACCAAAAATGGAAAGTCTCTTTTGAGTCATCTAATTATTTGTTCCTTGCCTTTGGAAGAAAGGCCAACTAACCCCAAGTGTAACACTCATTAAAAGATGATCCACAGGGTCAGGCACTTCCTCCAGTCGTTCTCAGGACCCTACCCTCGGGTGGGCCCTTGGTGACACACTGTTTTCCTTTATCTCTTTCCTGGGGATGTGGCTGGGAGGTGGCCTCTGGGAAAGCAGATAGTTGTGACTGTTTGAATCTAGTTTGGGAAGAGGATAGAGTGGCAAGGGGAGTGTGCTTGTTTCCATTCTTTCCTCTACCCCTCACCACAAACAGCTCTCACCTCATCCCATCTTTTCCTTACTCCAGCAGAGCCACAGACAGAACCTTCACAAAAACTATGCTGTTGTTGTTGTTAGGTGCTGTCAAGTCGAGTCCGACTCATAGCCACACTATGTACAGCAGATGGAAACACTTGTCAATTCTGTGCCAGGCAAACGATCTTATTTATGTTTAAGCCCATTGTTGCAGACACTGTGTCAATCCATCTGGTGGGGGGTTTTCCTCTTTTGCGTTGACCTGCCACTCTCCCAAACATGATATCCTTCTCCAGGGATTGATCAAAAACTATGGGCAGTTGTAAATTTCTGAGTGTCCCTTATTAATCAGATTGCTAAAAATCAATATTTTTAGAACACGTTAGTTTAGCTCATTATAAAAATGCCTACACTTGAGCCAGGGTTCAAAACTATAGTCCCTATTTAGTTGGAAGGGTAAACATAAGAAGCATGCAGCCGTGGCATCCGATCCTGTCAGATCTCAGAAGCTAAGCAGGGTCAGTCCTGGTTAGTACTTGGATGGGAGACTGTCTGGAACACAGGTATGGAAGGCTTAGGGGAAGGACCTGGTAACCCACTCCCAAAAAACAATCAGTCATTGACAACCCTATGAATAGCAGAGAAGTGCTGATCTAGAAGCTTTTCGCCTATTGTACGTAGGGTCACCATGAGTCGGACACCGACCTGACGGCACCTAACAACAACAACACAAACATAAGAAATAATCAGGAAAAAACGAAATCCATATTTTTTGGCATCTTCTGAAAATTCACTTGAAAACATTGTCTACTGTGTTACTCATCTTGAATTTTAGGTTTTGATAAATTTCACTTAGAATTGAACAAGAGGAAAAGATTATATTTCCTCATGAGCTGATACTGCTTCCTTTCTTTCAGACAGTAAGAATGACATAACCACTGGTGTTTCCCTTTTTGATATAACTGTCAAGAAGCCCCGGCTTCAACTTAGGATGAGTTTATAAAATTATCTTATTTCTGGTTCCTGGTCTTTGTCTTCCTCTATATGGTTTCTCATCTCACCTTTCATCTTTAACTTCTCACCTATTTGCACATTTCAGCTGCACTAGAGTTTTTTAAGAAGCAGGCAGTACAACAAATCGCAAAGCCAACCAACAAATCAGAAAACTTGACCAAGGTAACCTAGAACTGGATTGCACTTGCCTCATATTCCCAGGCTAGATGGATCGATGAGCTCATAGGCTACAGTATATGGGACTATTAGCAGAAAGTGTGTGAGTATTAAATTAGAAGAAAAGGTTTTAGAGGTTAAGGAGATAGATTAGAGAAGACTGGGGCAGTCAAGAAGGTCTGGAAGGAGATGCTACTTATAATAAGCTTTGGAGGCTCAGAGTTAGTTTTAGGGGTTCATTTCATTGGACCAGATAGATGGTTGCATTTTGATTGTAGGAAATTTCAGGACAAGAACCAGATACTTTGGCTGGCTCTTTCCTTGGGAACAGGTGCTAGACCTCTTTGAGTAGCCAGTTCCTAGCTTTCTGGGGAGCAACTATCCGAGACTGATGTTTCCTCAATAAAATGGTGAAGTAGGTGGTGCTGATCTCAATGCTTTTGCAATTTCATTTTATTTATGTTTGTATTTTTGAGACATGGTCATGCCATATGGTCCAGAATGGTTTTATACTCAAGATCCTCCTGCCTCAGCTTCCTGAGTGCTGGGATTGCAGGTATGTACCCTTGTACCAGCTCTATTGCCTTTTAGCTGGGACAATTCTTCATTGGAACTATCCCACCTATTGTAGTATGTTTAGTATATTGGTCTCCATCCACCAAATGCCAGTAGCAATCCTGGGGCAGTAAATACTTCTAACCAGATGAACAAATTTTTCTTAATATATAGGCAAGACTCTCGCAGCGAATGGTGGAGGGAGGGCAGAAGTGGGGATAAGAACCGTTCTTAGGGAGAACTGATGCTAGAAGACCCTAGATCTCAATGATTCCTAACTTTGGCTACACAATGGGAGCTTTAAATACTCTTAGTGTCTGGTCTTACCCTCAAAACTCTGGTTGAATTATCCTGGGGTGGAGCCTAGGCATGGGCATTATTTTAAGCAATAGCCCCTCCCAAGGTAGTTCTAACATGCAGCCAGGGTTAGAATCACTGTTCTGCTTCCTGAGACAAGAGAGTAGGGAGAGACAGTGAAAGAGAGAAGAGAAAGTGAGCCCCGATTCCAGGTGTTCTGCTTGGCAGTGGAAATTGAGGGGACTTGGAAGAATCAAGAGGCAACACATTCCAACCAAGCAGGGAAGGGACAGTTCCAGAAAGTAATATATTCTGAATGTGCTCCATTTTGAGCAAAACAGATGTGGCGTAGTACTTCTGATGAGCCGAGAGAGTGCTTCATTTGTGCCAGAACTGTCTTTAAAGATGTGCCAGCTCTCAGAAAACAAACAAATAAACAAACATAAAAAAACCTGCCAGAACAAGTCATAGTTTTTTTAATTACTCAGCGAGTCTACCCGATGCCAGCAGCAGATTCATAGCCCAGGCTGCTCACACGCACAGCCTGGCTAGTGATGGCTAAGAGGCAAGCTTCTGATGTCACCATGGGCACCTCCACAAAAGAGGCTCCCTTCTCTGCTCCAGGTGGGCTGGGAGCCCGGGATGTCTATCTCAGTGCCATTAGCACATGCCTGCCTTGCCTCTGTCAAGTAGGTCAGCATAGACATGGCTCCAGCCTCTGCCGAAAGCAGCTTGCTGCTGGCAGGAAGTTGCTTCTGCAGAATTAAAAACCATCAGGGTTGATCAAAGGAAGTGCAGGGCAGGCTGGCGGGCAGGCGGGCCAGATCCTAATCTCTGCTTGCTGGCCTCACACATCACTGCACATGAGTCACCCCGCTGAGCTCAGCGGACATGCTGTTTGGATTAGGCTTTTACGGGGCCAGCTTTGCCAAATTCGCCTTTGCTGTCTCTCTGCACAGAGCAGCCCAGAAGCAAGGGAGAAAGGTGGGCATGTGGATTACATGTGGCTGCCCAGTTGCCAGGGAGAAGGCAGGTTGCTCCCCAGCCTCTAGGGAGTGGCTGTGAATCTTAGTGT
Source organism: Pedetes capensis (assembly GCA_007922755.1). NCBI lineage: Eukaryota > Metazoa > Chordata > Mammalia > Rodentia > Pedetidae > Pedetes > Pedetes capensis. The sequence goes on from VMDO01003066.1 coordinate 98,254, forward strand.
TCCCACACCATTTTCTCAGACCACCTTCATGGACCTGGTTGGGCTAAGAAGCCCACAGCAGGCCACACATCTTTCCTCTCTTGCCAGCTCTCCAATTAAGATGTACTATTATAGGCACACATTTTGCCTTCACTCAGCCATTGCCTCTCACCAGCAGGAATTCCTTTTCTCAAAAGCAGGCAACACTTCACCACTCAGGCATCCTGCCTCAAAAGCACTGGAGTCCAGTGAAAAAGGGAGGGAAGTCAGAAAATAAAAATTCCTAAATTAAGAGCCAACCCATAAAAGCAGGGCTTCCCTTAGTGCCTGGTTGGTGTGACGTCACCACGAATTACTCAATGAAAATGGTGTCAGGATAGCAGTTCCATTATATGTGGAAATTCTTCTCCAGAAACAGAATTCTGCAGAAAATAAGTAGGGGTAGAAAAATGCTGCCCTGCACTTAAGTCTTTGGAGGCTGCGTCCAGAGGGTCTGATTTCCCTGGGCAAGACGGCAGGGTGGAATTCTCTTCCAAAGAGGATCTGGGTGCTCAGGAGTGGTAGTAGATATAACCCAGTGGTTTGTTTTGCTTCCTTCTGTGGAAGCAATGGTAGGAACAGGATCAAAATCTTTTGTTTCAGATCCTGCCAAGTTTTGCTTCTGTGCATGGTAACTTGGGAAGAAGCAGCCCCCATTATTTTGTAAGCCAAGGATTCTTGGCTTGTAGTCTCTACTGGGATTCTCTTTAGAGTATTTTAGACTCTCATTTATTAAAGGCCTCTAAATGGAGGTGGCAGTCCTTGACACTTTCAAAATAAACGTTGCCACCAGCTTTCATATTGCTCTTGACTGTAAACCACATATCTCTAAATTTACCATTGCTTAACCAGCTTTAAATTTAAAAAAAATTTCTTTTATTTTGTTGTTGTTTTGACTCCTAGCTTTTCAAGTTTCTTCTCATTAAACCAACATTCTCATAGTGGTCAAATGTGGCTGTGAACCTATCTTTTTCGTCCTTTTGCAATTTCACTTTCAAATGGAAATGGAGACAGAAGGTACCACTCTCAATGGCATTCTAGTCACTAGAGCATGCAGCAGTGTATGGAACAGTGGTTTAGGGTGTAACTGTCAGGTAAACCTGTGTTTGAGTTCTGGCTTTGCCACCTATGAGAGGTATCATCTTCAAGTAAATTTCTTAATCCTTCACAGCCATGATCTCTTCATCTGTAAAATGTGGATAATAATAGTCTCAACCTCATTGGCAAGGATTAAATGCGCTAAGGCAAGTAAAACAGTAAAATTCCTGGCACCTGGTAAACACATAAAAAATTATCATTTATATTACAATAATTACTCTGCAAGCAGCATTATATAGCACATGGTGGTAAGCTTAATTGGAGTCCACAGCCAACAATTCTTCCTTCTGAAAATTCTCAGTACCCAGAATTACAGGTTTTTCTGGGGGGTGGGGTACTTGGGAGTTGAATCCCAGGCCTTGCACATACCATTCAAGCACTCTACCACTGGCATGCATCTCCCCCAGCCCATTCTATAATATTTTATCTTGAGACAGGGCCTTGCTAAGTTGCACAGGCTGCCTCTGGCCTCAAACCTGCCATCCTCCTGCCTCCCATTGGGATTACAGGTTTGTTTGGTTTTTTTTCTTTTTGGTACTGGGGATTGAATCCAGGGCCTCGTGCTTGCATGCTTTGCAAGTACTGTACCACTGAGCTGCACTCTGAATCCATTTTTTTACTTTTTGAGACAGGGTTTTGCTAGGTCTTGCCCAGGTCTTGAACTTGTGATCTTCCTGCCTCTGTCTCCCAAATCTCTGGGATAACAGGTGTGTACCACTGCGCCCAGCACGCAGTTTGTTTTAATCAAAATAATTTACTTGACTTCCCTGTGCTTGATTGGAATTATCCTCATCTTTTTAAGTAAAAACCAAAACCAAAACAAACAAACAAACAAAAAACATGAGAGAGGAGGGAAGGTCATTTATAAGTGATTAAAAAGTACTGGGGCTGAAGGTGTGGCTTGGTGGTATGGCATGTACTTAACATGTAGAGGCCCTGGATTCTCTTTCCAGCCTGAATAAATAAATTAATTAATTAATTAAAAAGAAATTAAAGTAAACTAAAAAGTACTTATCCTTAGGGGTTTCTTTCTACAACTAGGGGAAGAAGAAAGTCTCCACAACTATTGAGACTTTACTATGGATGGGGGACAGGGAACTTCCTGGGGGGGACCCTTGGTAGAAGCAAAACCCTAGGTAGGAAGTTGATGTGGCCCAATTCATAAAAAAAAAAAAAAAAAAAAAAAAAAAAGTCCTCCCAGTTACTACCAGTTCTCTGGGAAGCAGAGGATGATTATCATGAATGGTGGTGGTGGTGGGTCTTTGCATTTGTAAAAGCACAGTGATGGGCAGCATTTCCCCTGCATAGGTGGCCCCAGGCCTAACTGAAGCTGCTCTGCATAGCAAAAGTAAAGGCCTACCTTTATTTAGTTGGGTAGGATATGTTGCCTTTAGCAAGATCCTTTCATGAACAGGGATTTAGGCAGAAATTGATTGTATATGAGAGAGGGAGAGAGGGAGACAGAGAGAGCGAGAGAGAATCTAAAAGTTACTCACAGGCAATCAAAAGACCATAGAAAGAATGGGGGCTCTTGACCTCATAGTGGAAGAGTGACCCTGAAAAGAACAGGAATTGGAGAAATGAAGCCTACCATGGATTATTCTGGAAACGATCTAACTATGTGGCATGATTCCTGAGTAACTCAGACTATGAGGGGTGTATTGCTGTGGATTATCTGTATTTTAGATTGTCCTATTGGGGGAAGATGAGCCAGGGTTGAGGGAAACCTACCGAGTGAGGACATCGTGGGGGGTGAGTCTCAGTACAATAGAGGCCTATGAAACGCTTGGAGTTTTGTCTTCTGTGTTCACTGCTGTATTCCTACCACCTAGAGCCTTACGCCTTCCCTGCATCACCCCTTATTAGTTTCCTATTGCTTGTGTAGCAAATTATCACAAACTTAGTGACTTAAAGCACGACACATGTACTATTTTCCTGATCTTGGTGTTCTAAGACCTAAAATCAAGGTGCCAGTAGGGTGATGTTCCTTCTGCAGGTTCAAGGGGGGAGGGTTTCCTTGCCCTTTTCAGTTTGCACAGGATACCTGCATTCCTTGCCCCTTCCTTGCATCACTCCAACCTCTGCTACCATCCTCCAGTCTTCTCTGGCTCTGACTCTCCTGCCTGCCTCTTTCCTTTATAAGGATCATGTGATTACATTGTGCTTACTGGGATAATCCAGACTAATCTCCCCATCTCAAGGTCCTTAACTTAATCACATCTGCAAAGTCCATTTGAGGTAACAGTCACAGGTTCCAGGATGTAGATGTTCTTTGGGATCATTATTCTGGCTGCTCTAGCCCTGAGGCCACCATCAGTGCCACATCAAGGGAAGATGGCAGACCTGAGTCATAGGTCAGGGTACATAGTACAACGAGCAAAGTCTCCAGCGGAGTGTGTAGCTCAGGAGCAGGTGAAAGCAGAACAGGTTCCAGCAGGCTCTGGAGATAAGAAATCAGCTCTCTTTCTGCAAATACACTGAAGGAAGATGATGCCTGGTGTCAGAGGCAGAATGATGGATTCTGCTCCGAATACAGGGGCTGTCCAAGCAGCGGACGCTCAGGTTACAGTTCTTTTCCAGTGCAGGGGTTAGGAATTTGAGCCAATTGTGAGGTGCAGTGCTTGGTTTATGGCAAGTGAGCAACTGAATAAAAGCCATCTATTATTAATTGAGGGGAGGGGGTGGGCACAGAGGATCCAGAGCCTCTGCTGCCTAGGGAGAAAGGTCACATAGCACTTACCCCAAGGAAATGGAAAGATTTGTCAGAAGGGAATAAGGTATGAGGCAGGTGTGCAGAGGTAGAATTTCAAGTGCTCTTTATCTTAACTTCTTCCCACACCAACTAGGAGGAAGCATCTGGCCGGTTCTTTAATGAAACTTGGAACGCATTGCTGTGTCAAGAAGGAAATATTTCTGTGGTTTTTCTGTGGGGGAAGAAAGTAATAAATCTTTCTGTTGTTGAAGGAACACCTTTCAGTGGTGTAGCTCTGAGAGAGAGTTAGTGTTTTTAAAGCAAATGTGCTTGAAAGTTTGTTAATGTCAGGATGTTGGGAGGGGGTCACATAGATCCTGCAGGGCAAGAATGAAGGACATGCTGATGAGCTGGTAGTCACAAATTCTGTGTTATTCCCAGAGGACAGAGGTTTAAGGAAGAGGAATTGCTATTAGAACAGCTAGATTTCTGGGGTGAGTGTTGTCTCTAGAAAGCTCAGTGGCACCTTGCCATGCATTTCCCACTGAGCCCCCTCTTTACAAAGGAGCATTCTGTGGCCACTGACCCTTTTGATCAGCCATGTGTGGTAGAAGAGGTCAAGACCTTACTCTCCAAGAGATCTTTCATTCTACACAAGTGCGGTGAATTCTTACCATACACCTGGCACTATTGTAAGGGCAGGGGGTGGATAGAGCAAGGACCCAAACTGACACCAGATATTAAATATGGAAAGGGCTGTGATAAGATACAGTATAGAGACAGACAAGGCTGAATAAAGAGCTTGAGAGTGGCAGTGGGCTGCTCTCTCATGTGGCATGGTCGGGGAAGGCCCGCCTGGTCATGGGGAACTTGTGCAAAGACCTAGAAGAAGCAAAGAGGGCAGAGGGGAGGTCATGAAGACATCTAACGGGTGATGCAGGAAGAGGGATGTATATGAACATATATGCAAAATTGTTCATAGTTTAGCCAGCACTAGGTGCAGTCCTAGCATGGTTATCAGCACCTGTCCCTCCTGTTATGTTGTTGTTGTTGTTAGGTGCCATCGAGTCGGTATCCGACTCATAGCGACCCTCTGTACAACAGGGGAAACACTATTGTCAGTGCTTCTCTGCTGTTCATAGGGTTTTCAATGGCAGACTGATTTTTGGGAGGGGGTTGCCAGGTCCTTCTCCCAAGCCTACAGCACCTGGTGTTCCCAGGCGGTCTCCCATCCAGGTACTAACCAGGCCCAACCCTGCTTAGCTTCCGAGATCTGACAGGATTGGATTACACGGGCTAAGGCTGCAGGCCCCCTCCTGTTATACATAGGCCTTACTCCCAACTGGCAGCTCCTGGCAGCCCCTTTGTATCACTGACCCTGATATCTGGCACACTCTTGCCCAAAGAGATGAGAACCTGGAGGGGGGCAGTAACAAGAAAGCCCAAAAGTTTTTGAGGGGAAAATCCACACTATGCTGTGACCATCGAGGGAGGCTGATCTGGGTTATAAGGTGGGAACACAACAGCCCAAAGCCTGTGTGTGATCTTGGTGACTTGAGATGGGTTTATCAGCCTGTCCTTGAGGCAAAGTCCAAGTTACATTTATGAGGTCCCCATTTGTACAGAGGTAAGACAACCCAATGTATGGTCTCCCAAGCATAGATGTATAGATTAGGTGCACAGATTGCAAAGGAAGAGCACAGAACAAACAAATACTTACACCATGATTGCTTTTGTGTGAAGCAACTGTTCCCTGTTCCATATGCATTTAAGTCTAATTTTTCCAAAACTCTTCTGCTGAAAGTATCTATCTATTTTTAAGGCACTGATTTTACATAAAGCTTAGATGCTTCTATCTTGACAGTGTAACTTTAACAGATATAAGTAAGGTAGGTGGGTTTTGTTTTCTGTTTCTAAAAGGTTGGTTTTCATGTGAAGATGCAATTCTCTTTTTAGCACCCTGAATATCCATGGGAGATGGAGCAAAATCAAGCTCTGACATGCCTCTCATTTGCCTTTCCATCCACGCTCTGCAGGCTCCTGGGCCACAGCTTACCCTGGGTTAGCTGAGCACTTTTCCTCATGGGTAAAACACGAATAGCAATGTTTTTAGGGCCAGGGCATTTCTGTCTTTCTCCTGGGGAGTGGGTGAATTTCTGAGGTGTTTCTCTGCTGACTGAGATTTCGTGAAATAAAAGATGTAAAGAATGTCTATGATTTATCACAGCAGCACTGAATGCTAAATAGACACCAGTGGAGGTGGATCCTCAGTAAATACCAGTATTTCCCCGTTAAAGTCCTTACTACTTTGAAGGGCATGCTGAAGTATTTGTGAGTGAAATGATGCGACATCTGGGATGTGCTCTTAAAAATTCCAGTACAAACGAACGATGTGCATAGTTGTGGGGTTGGGGGATGATAGATGAAGCAAGATGGACACAGGTGGAGACTGTCCAAGTTAGGGGTGGGTATGTGGGGGGTTATTTTACTCTCTCTAGCCTTTTGTGTTTGAAATTTGTTATGCTAAAAAACTAAAGAGAAAGGAAAAAAAGATGTCAGCATCTGATACATTCTTTCTCTTCCTGATTCTGTTGTTACATAATGAAGCAGAGATCCTAATGTGGGGAATTTGATGATGGGAGTTTTTGCAGGATGACTTCAGCAAAGAGAAACGTTTGATGGATTTTTTCTGGAGAGCACAGCAGTCAGGGTTTCCAAGAAAAGGGATGTTGAAATGAATAATGAAGATTCCCTGCTCAGTGATGCAGCCCATGGGGTTCTTGACAAACGTTCTGGGAAATTATGGAAAGGGACAGCGTTGCCTATGCAGCTCAGCACTTACTTGTGCAATATAGGAAACACTCACGTATGCTGTGCAGTTTCACTCAGTCCCTTGGGATTGACTTGCACCTCATACTCAGGGCTGTAGCTGGGAATGGGTGACAGTCACAGGTCAGTCCTGAATCTTGGCTCTCTGTATATGGCATTCTCAGAAGCCCCACTGTTTTCTGGTGGGGGGGCACCCCATTGAGGAAGGGGTGTGCACTGCCATCAGTAGCTTGCAGCCAGTCTTCAGCATTGTCACTAAGCCTAGCAAGGAAGGCTGGAATGCAGCATGGGAAGTTCTTCCTTCCACAGGGCCTGTAGGGCGGGGTGGAAATTGGCTTCTGGGTGACCACACCCAGCTCCCTATCCACTCTGTCCAGAGACTACATCCTCAACAGCTGCTGTCTGTGTTTGGCTTTCCACTAGGCTTCGTTGACCCATCTCCCAGGGACCAGTGTACAAGAGACAACTGTGACACTGGCGTTCCAATCATATCTGACCTGAGGTTGCTGCTCAGAGCCCTGCCTGCCACACACACTGTATCCTTCAATTCATTTCCTCCTCCTCTTTCTTGGGGGCTGAACTCAGGACCTCACACAAACTTTGCAAGTGCTCTACCACTAAGTGCTCTACCACTGGGCTGCACCCTCAGCCTCCTTTTATTGTTTTATTTGGAATCAGAGTCTCATTAAGTTACACAGGCTGCCTCTGGCCTTTAACTTGTGATCCTCCTCCCTCTGCCTCCAGAGTTGCTGGGATTGCAGGCCTGTACCACTGTGCCCAGCTTTCAGTTAATTTCTAAGACCACACTATCTCAGGAGGTAGGTCTTTGGTTTGCTCCATTGTTTTTTTCTGGAGTTTCTGAAGACATTTCATAAGCTTATCATTTAAAGTGTGGGAGGAATTGGTTAATTTTTAAATGCGTTTCAGAGGCATAATGAATAAAATGCTATAGGATGTATCAATCTTATATAGCCTGGATCATTCTGGGGTATGCAAGCATAGTGTGAATGATGTCTTTGGAAGTATCTTGGCCCTTCTGTGCTATAATTCATTTTACAAATCAAGTTATGACATTGCCAGTTGTTTATATTGAGGCTGAGGAAGCCAGAGAGAGAGAGAGAGAGAGAGAGAGAAAAAGAGAGAGAGAGAGAGAGAGAGAGAGAGAGAGAGAGGTAGATGAGAGCCCAATAAACACCTCAATAGTCTTTTTTTTATCTCTTTGGAATGTACATTGTAACCTCAGTATTTGGGAGGTGGAGATGTGAGGATATCAAGTTCAAAGCTAGCCTGGGTTATAGGGTGAGACCCTGTGTCAAAACCAAACCAAAACAAATGTGAAAACAAAACTGAACAACAACAACAACAAAGAAACCAAAAACCAAGAAATGAAACAAAACAAAAAAAGATATGACCTTTACTGCCTTTCAAGGGCTTATGATCCCTTAAAATCATTCAGACTCTTCAAAATGGTAACAGCACTCCTAGAAATTTCTACACTGCAAATGATTCCAAAGGAGGGGGAAATATCTGTACATAATAGATGTTTATAGTATTGTTACTGTTAGGTGCCGTCCAGTCAGTATCTGACTCATAGGACACTTGTGTACAACAGGCAAAACACTATTGTCAGTGCTTCTCTGCTGTTCATAGGGTTTTCAATGGTGGATTGGTGGATTGATTTTTGGGAGTGGGTTGCTGGGTCCATCTCCCAAGCCTACAGTACCTGGTATTCCCAGGTGGGCTCCCATCCAAGTACTAACCAGGCCTGACCCTGCTTAGCTTCTGAGATCTGAGGGGATCTGGTGCCACAGGGCTATGGCTGCAGGTGTTTTTAGCACTGTAGTCACTGATAATAGTGAAAACAGGAAACAAGTTGATGCACAGCAGAAGGGGAGGTAGTTAAATGAATTAAAGAAGATTATAAATAATAATATATAAATATAAATAATTAGGAAAGCTATCCAAGGACAAGGAAAGGTATTCATTAAGTAATGCTAAACAAAAAAGTGAAACACAAAAGTTATATGAATGTTATATTTTTATTCTAATTTCACTGAAGATGAAGTAAATTGGGGGGAAGAAAAAGTGATTGTGTTAAGTGGGAGACATATGAGTGATGTTTTCTTTTTTAGTGTTGTTATAGTCCTATTTTAATAATAAATAATGTCTTTAAAAAAGAAAGGAAGGAGAGTGAGAAGGAAAGAAGGAAGGAAGAAAGAAAGAGAATACCCAAGTCATAACTTGTTATGGTTGCTTTCTACTTTGGGCAGTAACTGAGAAAACATTAAAAATATAGAAGTCGCATTAACAACCATGAAATCTTTAGATTAAAATGTGACTTACTGCCACGCACCTGTGGCACACACCTGTAATCCCAGTGACTCCGGAGGCTGTGGCAGGAGAGTGGCAAATTGGAGGCCAGAAGTAGCCTGCACAACTTAGTGAGACCCTGTGGCAAAATGAAAAATAAAAAAGGGGTCAGGAGCATAGCTCAATGGTAGAGCACTTGCTTAGCATGCTAAGACCCTGGGTTCAACCCCCTACTACTGCAGAAAACATTTAAAAAGTGACATCCTTATTGAGGGGAGTCAGTTAGAGGGATCTGAAGGTAACATACAGAAAATAGATGCCTTTTGGGGAGAGGAAGGATTTGTGCTGTTGAATATTTATGAAAAGAAACAATGATAGATTATAGCCTGGAGAGGTTTTTGGAAGAGCTTGTGTGTCAGCGTTAATCATAGTCTACTTTAAACCTAGATTATGAAGGAACCATGAAAAAGGCAAATTGATGACTACTGTGTGGTCAGCTGAACCCAGATACTTAGATTTTTCAAGAGGAAAAAGAAAAACCTTAGAATCATCTTGATGGTACAGATACTGTGGTAGGTCCTGTGAAAATTATAAGGCCTGGGTTAGATGTGGCTCCTGCCCACAACCAAAATCAATATATTAGGTGGACAGGATAGAAATACAGATAGACTTCAAGTCTTTAAACACACTTTATAGAGTCTGGGTTTTAATTGCAGCTAGACTCTGATTGGGATGTGTGATCTTGGACAATTGCAACATTCAATTTCATTTTCTGGAAAATGAAAGTAAATGATGCCTACCTCAAAGGCAGTTATGAAGGTTAGATAAGATAATGGGTTTGAAAGAATTTAGCACAATTTCTGGCAACTAGAAGATTTCACTGCTTGTTTCCTGAATCTGTTGAATTTATGACATGGACTATATAATGGCATTCAGAAACCTGGCTACACATTGAAATCACTCACTTGAGAAAAAGAAATGAAAAAGAAAGAAAGAAAAAAGAAAAAAGAGATACTGGATGCCTGGGGTATGCCTCCAAAGAGCCTGAATTAATTGGTATGGTATATAGCCTTAGCATAAAGATGTGAAGAAATGTAAAAGAGAATAAACAGACCCACAACTATGGTTGGAAATTTCCATAGTGTTCTCTCAATAATGATTGAGCAAGTAGAGAGAAAATCAGCAAGGATATAGAAGAGTTGAATGACACTATCAATTTGACTTATGACATTTTAAAAATAAACTGGGCTTGGTGGTGTATCCCTATAATCTCAGTGACTCAGGAGGCAGAGGCAGGAGGATCATAAATTTGAGGCCAGAGGAAGCTTGCATAGTTAATCAAGACCCTGACTCAAAATAAAAAATAAAAAATGGGTTTAGGAGTGTAGTCCAGTGGTAGGGGACTTGCAAAGTATTTGTGAGGCCCAGGGTTTAACCCCCTCCCTGGGACTGCAAAATCAGAATCTATAAAATTTTTTTCCTGCATCCAGAAAAACTTCTAAAATAGACCATGTTCTAGCCCTAAAATAAGCCTTAGGAAATTTTAAAAGATTCAAATTAGACAAAGTATTTTCTGACCCCAGTGGAATTAAACTAGATATGAATAACACAGCTAT
>VMDO01003066.1:108916-151807 GCA_007922755.1 Pedetes capensis
AAAAAAAAAAAAAAAAAAAAAAAAAAAAAAAAAAGAAAAGAAAAAGAAAAAGAAATTCATCTGGAAAATATTCAATTATTTGGGAACAAATATCAAAATGTGTGAGATTCATCTAAAATACATTTGCAAAGAAATTTATAGCACTAAACATTTGTATTAAAAAATAAGAAAGGTCTCAAACTAATGACCTTGGATTCCACATTATGCAACTAGAAAAAGAGCAAATTAAACCCAAACTAAGCAGAATGTACATCTGATAGAAATAATGTGGAGCAGGATATTGCCCAAATGATTTTCAAAATCTGCATGAAATAATGGTTTATAACTAACAGTTTATATAAAAGATATTATTTCAAAATAGTTATCAATTAAAACATTAAAGAATCAACTCACTAAAAAAAAAGAAAAAAAAAGAAAAAAAAAAAAAAGAGAGAGAGGCCGGCGTGGTGGCACACACATATAATCCCAATGGTTTGGGAGTCGGAGGCAGGAGGATCGCAAGTTCGAGACCAGAGGCAATCTGCGTAATTTAGCAAGACCCTGTCTCAAAAAGTAAAAAAAATGGGCTGAGGGTGCAGCTCAGTGGTCCAGTACATTCAAAAGCATGCAAGCTCAAGGCCCTGGGTTCAACCCCCAATACCGCAAAAAAAAAAAAAAAATGCAGAGCAACTGAAATTTTTGTACACTTCTACTGGACAAACAAAATGGTACAACCATTTTGGAAAATGGTTTGGCAAATTTTTTTTTAAAGTTAAAAATAGACCATGTCTAGGTATTTATTTTGAGAACTGAAAACTTATAGGCCCCTATCTGTACATGAATGTTTCTAGTAGTAGTATTCATAATTGCCCCAAACAAGAAACAGCACAAATTTTCTGTTGTAAATGGTTAGACAAACTGTAGTTTCCTCATACAGTTGACTACTATTTGGTAGTGAGGACAAACTATTAGTACATCCAACAAGATGGATGAATCTCAGAGAAAACACTGAGTGAAAGTAACTAGCCACCTTTTACTCCTCCAAAAAAGTACATGACATATGGTTCCATTTATATAAAATTCTAGAAAATGCAAACTAATCTATAGTGACAGAAAGCAGATCATTGTTTGCAGGATGTGAAGAGGGATTACAAAGGGGCATGAGGAAGTTTGGGGAGTGATCAGCTTGATGTTGGGTAATGATTTCGTTGGTATATATGTCAAAACTCATTCACTTGTGTTCTTAAATATATGTGGCTAATTGTATGTGAATTATACCTCAGGAAAGCTGTTTCAGGAGTTGGGGGCAGAGTGATGGCTTACCATGCATAGGACCTTGGGTTTGAGCCCCAGCATCAAAAATAAAACAAAAACAAGAAAGCAGAGAAATACCACATGTTCTCACTCATATGTTGGAGCGGAATCAAATTGAAAAGAAGGAAAAAGATCCTATACAGAAACTGGAACACAATAAAAAACTAAAGTTAACTTAGTGGAGAAGAGACAATTTAGGGAGCGGAAAGGAGGGAGGGATCTAGTAAAAGGAAGAAATGATGGGAGAAAACAGGAGGGGGAGGAGGGACAAGGAGGAGCGAGGAATGAAAGAGAGGGTGATGTCAAAGTAAACAGCCCAAATTTAATAGTTTGGGAAATAATTATAATAATGGCAACAATACCAAAGGAGGGTAATAATGCAAATGGGCTAGATTATTCATGTAATACTACTGACAATGTAAAAAGATAGATCACTACAGAAAAAAGTTGGGACTTAAATCATAATTGGAATGCAAGGGTATATAGAAAAATAATCCCATAAAAAGACATGCAAGTAGAAGAAAGGCCTATGTTGGGGGGTGGGGGCGGGAGAGGAGGGAGGAGGTGCACAAGAGGGTAAGGGGGAAGTTATCTTTGCAATGTACAATGAAACATATATATGGAAATGTCATGTCAGAATGAAACACATTAAGTTGTACATTAAAAATTTCCAATAAAAAAAGAAAATTCAATCCTTGGAAATAAAAAATAGATGTGCAAAAAAAAAAATAGCATTATCCAAGTGATTCTAATGTGCAGGTAAGTTGGAGGACCACTGGAACACACATATATATAACTGTCCTAAATCCTTCAGCTTTTGGCTTAGCAACTGAGCTGCCATTAACTCACAGAAAATTTTTTATTGTACAGATTCCAGTCCTGTTTCAAATATGAAACTTGCAGGATTAACTACAGGATGAGTTATAAATATAAATCACTGGATAACTTCATTTCAGTAATTCTAGGACATTCATTTTAAGCCACCGGGAAGCACTAGATAAAAATTACTAATCTGAGATGAAATATAGCAAGAGTCTCAAGGCTTTAAGCTTCCAGAGCAAAAAAAATCATCGACAGTGCACAGACAATTTTTGGATCTGAAAATTTGGTGAAATTCTTCCTCCCATGTCTCATGGAGTCAGCTTCTGTACTCCTCTTACTTTGAGTTTGTTACTTAAATCCACTCCATTTTTCTCTTCTCTCCTTTGACTTAATCTGCAGGGCTTCCAAGAATAGGTACTTGAATATATTGAAGAAGTTGCTAACATTGTTATGTAAGTTGTGTAAGACTTCCTTAAATAAGTATATTTCCCCTTTCCTCTCAATGACTCAAACAGGACTTGACACTGGCTGAATGAGACTGGACTATCCTTTGTGTTCAGTTTTGCTCAGAGGCATATTTTAACCTCCAGCGTGCATATGAATCACTTGGGTTCCTGTTGAAATGGGATTATGAATCAGTAAAAATGAGGTGTACCTAAGATTCTGAATTTCTAACGAGCTTCTCTCCAGTGATGCTGATGCTGCTATTTGAGTCCCAGAGCAAATTACCTTTCAACCCCCTTTCATTCCAGGGACGCGGTGAAGCCAACAAAGACCCTAATAGAGAAGAGGTCCTTCAAATCAAAAAGAGGAACATTGTATTAGCATAGCATTTTATTACATTCTCCAAGTTATGAACCCCGTGCCTTTCTTAAATGTTTATACACATGGTGAGGGGAAGGAGTCACTTGCTGGGCGTAGCTCAGAATGTTTAAGAAATATTGTTGGCTGTTTTTTCTTACTTTTTTCTTTGTGGGTTACATTTAGTCATCCCAACTTAAGCCACTTCATTACTATGACATCCAACCACCTCTTGTGTTTATTTGTTTATTTATTTTCCAAAGATAGGTGATATTAAGGTAAGAAACTGTAATGTTTAGCACACTACTTAGCTTACATTTTCAGTTCTTGTGACAAATGGGCTGATTTCTCTCCCAGATAGTGAGATAATTAGATTACATGTCCTGAATATTCCTTTTTTTTTTTTTTTAATAGCATTGGGAACAGCAGCAGTTGCTTTTAATGATTTAGAGTTATAGTAAAATCTGTTGGAATGAATTGCAGAACAGTATTGAGACATGGTCATGAATCTTCCTGGGGAAGCTGGCTTCAGCCATTGCATGGGTCTTTCTCATCCACCACTTACTTCCCCCTCTGCTTTGTAAATCAAACTGCATGGCTTTTCCAAATCAAACACTTGATTGTTGGAAAGGAATAGTGTAGCTTAGTTTTCCTTAAAACTGACACAGTTAAATATACTTAACATATACCATATACGTGAATTTGTAACTTTAACAATGCACCCTTGATGTGCTTAAAACAGTCCAGTCTATATTTCATTGAAATTTTTATTATGGACAATTTTCCATCTCAGTTTACCTTGCTGTTTAAATTAGCTCATCATGATTTTCAATGAAAATAATTGAGATAAAGGCATCCAAAAAGACTAAGAGGAAATCCATATTCATAGCTCTGTATTCTTTGTGTAGGATTTCTTAAGTGATTACAAGAGCAATTTTCTTTTAAGGTTTTTTTTTTTTTTTTGCCCCCAGAAGAATTTGAATCACCACTGGAATGAGTGTGGTAACAAGAGTAGTCCTCTCAACAACTGGTGACAGGAGGGAGGCAGTATCGAAGCTGGGCTGTCTGGACTATGGTTTGGATGGAGTTTGGGATTCTTTGTTATTGCCAGAAAACTCACAGTTCAAAGAGAGTAGAAAAGCATATTGATTAGCTCTGGACTGGTCAAAGACTAGATTTATATCTGCCTTTAACTAATGTTTTACACATGGTCTCTGTGTTTAAAAAGTTTTGTACCCCTGGTTATTTAAAGATGAGTGCCAGCTGAAAGCAATTCTTCTTCTTGTCTTCTCCAAATCACGGCCACTTAATAGGTAGGTAGATATTAAATCTCTAGGAACAAAAGGGAGTGTGATTGGCCCAAATGGCGTATGATTACTGAAGCCTTTTTGGTGCTCCAAGAGCTTCATGGCTTATTTTTCTCTGCATGCCTCCTACTCCAGAGGCCACATTCACAGGGACGGTGGGATAATCAAACTGATCAGTTGCCCTTATGCCCATCTATCTTTCATTTACCAAGTTTATCAATGATATTTCGATCTGCTGATGCAAATTTTAGCACCATCAGTTAATTTTCATTAAAAATCATGTTGCTAGCTGGGCTCAGTGGCACATACCTCTAATCCCAGTGAGTTGGGAGGCTGAGGCAGGAGGATAGTGAGTTCGAGGATAGAGGCAGCCTGTGTAACTTAGCAGGACCCTATCTCAAAAAAAAAAAAAAAAATGTTGCTAATATACCAAATGCATTGAGCAAGCAATTTACACATATTATCTTATTTAATTTTTGTGATACCCATAGTATAGTTGAGGAACCTGAGGGTCAGGCAGGTTATATAATGTGCCCAGGTCCTCAGGTCAAGATCTAAAATACAGTCATGTACAACACAACCACATTTTAGACAATGACAGACAACATATATGATAGTAGTCCCAAAAGATTACAATGGAGATGAAAATTTTCTATCACCTAGTGACCTAGTGGTGTCATAGCCTTTGTAACGTCATATCACAATGCATAATTCACATGTTTGTGGTGATGCTGGTATAAACAAACCCATGTTGTCAGTTGTATAAAAGCACAGCACATGCCATTATGTACAGTATGTAATACTTATAATGATAATAAACCATTATGTTACTGGATTTATGGTTAGAATGTACTCCTACTTATTTTTTTAAAGTTTGATCTAAAATATTATGCTGTTTTGCTGGCTGCAGCCTCATACAAGTAGTGTTTACTGCATTTCTTGATTGACTCATGAGACCACATGGAGTGATTGAACTATACTACCTAGGTGTGTGTAAAGACATTATGATGCTCACACAATGATAAAAATGCCAAATGATATATTTCTCAGAAACTTTCCAGTCATTCCTTGTGGGGTGTCACCCTGGTGCTGGACTTGCTCCAGCCACGAGCGAGAACCACCTGCCAAAGACCCACTATCTGGTGAGGGGGAGCTGAGCACCCAAGAGCCACACCACCTGGAAAGGAGGCCTATGCCCACGGCTGCTCTGAAAAGCCTTGAGAAAGGCAGGCTCAGAGGCTGATGCCCATGGCAGCTCCTTGCTTCTTTCTTACCAGTGAAGACGCCAACTCCAAGTGCTCTGCTCCTACAGCTCTTTATTGTTTTCTTGTCTGTTCTGTTTGATGGAATGGCCTCAGACTGCTCTGTGTACCACCTTTATATACTCTCCAGGGGCTAGCCAGGGACCAATCAGAGGCAGTCATCCCATACAGGTTTCGGCAAATCAGAGGGGATATACAAATTTAGTTTTTGTAAAAGTAGCCAGTCAGGGATGGTTCCTGAATGGTCCAATCAGGAGCCATTCAGTGGTTTGGAAACAGCCAATCGCTGTTGAGGAGTCTGAGGCGAGGGATTGGACGCCAGCACCACTTTTGGGAGCTCAATGACCCTGAGTTCCTGGATGTAGGGCAAAGGTGATTGCCTGGGGAACAAGCCTCAGTCCTCCAAGGGGCCTAGATAGGCCCCAGGTGAACTGCCTCTCTAGGCAGTGCCCTACAATTCCCCCACGTGTCTGTCAGCTTATTGTCTTATGGGGGTTTGCATTGCTTTGTTGCTGAAAGCTATGCTACTGGTATTTCAGATACCCACAGTGGACAGACTAGGGAGAAGGACCCTGTGGCCATTGAAAATCCTACAAATAGCAGAAAAGCAGTGTCAAATATAATGCTGGAAAATGAGCCTCCCAAGTTGGAAGGCTTTCAAGAAATGACTAGAGAAGAGTTGCATCCTCAAAGTAGAGTCAACCTTAATGATGGAAATGAAGTAAAGCCCCTGGAACCTCCTTTTGCTGATATGGCATGATTCAAAAGGAGAAGAAACACAGTACCTGCAACAATGGACTCAAAATGATTGTGTGTATGACACTCTGTTGGGTAGTGTTTCATTCTGTTGTCCATAGGGTCACTATGAGTTGGATCTGACTCCGTGGCACCCAACAACAACAATAATCCAATCATTAAGGGACGTGTGATTATACAGGCAATTTAATCTCAGAGCATGTGCTCTCAATTGTAGAATCCTGTTTCCCTTATCTACAGTCTTTCAGGACTTGGGAACTAAAGGAGATTGGAAAAGGACAAGGATATGGACTCTTTAGTTAATTTATTTATTTTTGTGGTACTTGGGGGTTGCACATGCTACACAAGTGCTCTACTACAGAGTTGTACACTCAGCCCCCCTTTTTTTTTTTTTTTATTTTGAGACAGGATCTTGCTAAGTTGCACCTGCTGCCTCTGGTCTCAATGTCCTGATCCTCCTGCCTCAGCCTCCCAAGTTGCTGAGATTACAGGTGTGAGCCAATATGCTCAGCTACATAGAAACTCTTTAATAAAGTTGCTTTATGCTTCTTCAACATCCATTCATTCACTAGTAATCTGCCCCCACTCCAATCTTCCAGGAGCACACTTTCAATTTAACATCATAGTATCACTTCATAGCAGATACCCTTTCTTGGTGAATGTCCTCCCACACCTCCACAAATTCCCAGGGTAAATCCTCTGTAGCCATGTTTGTATTTTAAAATTTACCTTCTGCTGGGTGTGGTGGCTCACACCTGTAGTCCCAGTGACTCGGGAAGCATAGACAGGAGGATTACAGGTTTGATGCCAGAGGTAGCCTACCTAATTTAGAGAGACCTTGTCTCATGATAAAAAAATTTTTTAAATTGGCTGAGGGTACAACCTACTGCTAGAGCACTTGCAAAGTATGTGCGAAGCCCTGGGTTCAACCCCCAGGAACCGCAAAAATAAAATAAATTAATAAATAAAATAAAATAAAATAAAAATTAAAATTAAAAATTAAAAACTTATCTTCCTGGTCACAACTGAGTGTGTACCAAGATGGGGCAATAAGATTCTTCCTTCTGGAAATCTGAAATTGGGAAAGAGAGTGGCAGAGTTAGTTTCTAATGTGGCTAGAACTATAATATGTAAATTCAGTGTGAATGGGAACAAAAGCTGAGGGTGAGAGAGAGGAAAGGAGGTGGGAGAGGAGAAGAGGGGATAAAGGAGAGGAAAAAGATAGAATATAAGGTAGACACAGAGAATTCAAGACCAAATAGGGGATCATTTTGGTCAGATTTCTAGTACTAGATGTAGTCAAAATTCTGGCTGATGCTCAAACTCCTACAAGATCCAGGAATTCTGACACCATTTTTTTTTTTTTAATATTCCCAGAGTCCAACAACAGATTCCACAGTCAGTTAATACTTTGGCTGTCCTTTCTCTGCTCCAGTGTAGTCTAACTGCCCCACTCCCATCTTGAACCTTGATGGCATCACCTAATCATATTGCCTGAATCCAGACTCTTTCCTTTTTCTGTTCATTTGACATTTTACCATGAGATCAGTCTTCTAAAACTTTGTTTTACCCATGTGTTGCTTTTTAGCTCAAAAACCCTCAGTGGCTCACTAGCTTCTAATTGTGTTTCAGGGAACACCAGAGATGTTCCATGACAAAAAAAAAAAAAAAAAGTTCTGTGGTCAAAGATGCTTGGGAAATTCAATTTTCCCTTCTTAATGTTGCCAAATATATAAGTATATTAAAGGCTGGCGATTGTAAATTATTCCCACAACCACTAGAAATTGAAAGCCAAAACCATACTTGAATTTGTTTTCTTTCTTGCTATAACACCTACAGCACAAGGGGAAATATCTATAGAATTAAGATGGGTCAAACATTCTTTTGACCTTCTGCCCGTATGAGCCTTGTGAGTTACCTGATTTGATTTACCATTTTTCCCTCATTTCCATTTTAGGATTATTTTGTAATCAGAAAAATGGCATCACAAATACAATCCCATGTTTTCTGTTTTCTCTTAGCTCCTGCCTTCACCCTGAAAGCTTCAAGCCAGGTCCAGAGGCCCAGAGAATCCTTTGTTTTGACTTTGTGCCTTACCCTCTTGTTGGCTGGGGTCAGCTATCTTTTTTATTAGGCAGTGGGCTAATGGGACATGTAATATCCCCTCAAATTCACTGACAACCTGGGTATCCTTGAAGGCAGATATCTGCGATGAGATCAAAATAGCCACTGTCTCCTTCCTTTTCCAGACTCAGTTTAATTCCTTTCATTCCCTTCTCCCCATGTCACTCCCTTTTCCCCAAGGGAAAAAGTGCTGATGGATAGAGATATCCAACCCTACTTCTGGAAGTGAAAAAGAGACATGGGGGAGAGGCACAGGATCAAGTAATGTCTCCATCCAAGTATGTGTGGCTCACCTGACTGCTGCCTAAGAAATATTCTGAGCCAGCTGGTCTGCTGCAGTGCTGATAGGGCCCTAATTAAGGAGAGCTGAGACTTGAAAGGAGCCAGAGACAGGGTGGGAATCTTTATGTCGGAAACATGAAAGTGAGAAGGAAAGGCATTAAGAACCAGGGTGTGTGCATGTGTAACAGGGGTATGGAGGGTAGGTATGGGGGCATGGGCTGAGATTAAGGTGAGGAGGCCAGTGTGCTCACATGGCGCTTCTGGCGCCAGGTGCAGACACGTGGCCCCGGGCTATTGGACTTCTATTCCAGCTCGCCTCACTTGTGGCTGGTTACTCTACTATTGGGCCAGAAGTTCACCTCAGTGGCACGGAGCCCATAGCAATGTGGGCATTGGTCCCCCCTCAGTGTTGTGCTGGTCTTGGTGGGTTGTGTGCTCAGGGTATGACACAGCATTGCAGCATTGGTCTTCACAAGACTGCCCACCCCATCCCTCACTTAACTTGATTTATGCTGGGTGTGGAGGCCACTTACATAACATCATCTTTGGAGAGTGGATATGTTGGCAGCCAGCCTTGAGGCTACAGTCTCTGTGGGAAAGGAAGGCATGGCCTCCAGGAGACCTCTGTTATATTGGCCATACTGGGGCGAGGCCAGCAGAACTATTAACCCAGATGCACCCAGTGATCACAGGACTCTGATGAAATGGGCCCGCAGTAGGTGGTACTGCAGTATCCTCTACCAAGAAGGCACTTAGGGGGTTGGCAGAAGAAAGAGTTCCAGACCTGACTCAAGCCAGGTATGATGGTGCATGCCTGTAATCCCAGCAATTTGGGAGGCAGAGGCAGGAGGATCGCAAGTTTGAGACCAGAGGCAGTCTGCATAATTTAGTGAGACCCTGTCTCAAAAAGCAAAATAATGGGCTGGGGGTGTAGCTCAGTGGTCCAGCACTTGCAAAGCATGCAAGTTCGAGGCCCTGTGTTCAACCCCCAGGACCGCAAAATAAATAAATAAATAAAATAAAAATAAATAAATAAATAAATAAGATAAAATAAAATAAATAAAATAAAATATAAAATAAAATAAAGACCTGACTCATAGTTTCTTTTTACCTTTGCTCACTGGTATCTCTCTGATGAACTGTGTAACAAAATTAACCTAGGGGTAGGATAAAAAAAAATTGCCCATGATGGGAATTGGGTAAGCCAAGGTCTTTGGCCCAGGCCTTTACTTACCTTGTTGAAGTTGGGTGCCATCAAATTGGGTCCAACTCATAGCCACCCTATGTACAACAGAACAAAACACTACCTGTCACTGTGCCATGCCCAGCACTATTGTCCGTACTTCTCTGCAATTTATAGGGTTTATAATGGCTGATTGTTTCAGGAATGGGCTGCTGGGTCCTTCTCCCAAGCCAACAGCATCTGGTATTCCCAGGTGATCTTCTCTCCAACTACTAATCAGGCCCAACCCTGGTTAACTTCCAAGACCTGACAAGCTTGGACACCAGGGTGGTATAGCTATAGACCTATTTACCTTATGTGTGGTAAATGAAGTCACTCTGTTACCTACCATGTGGGAGATCTCATCTTTTTATCTATCTATCCAACCATGTGGTTAATTATCAGTTTACAGTTCTGTTGTTCATTTCAAGTTGACCTGACTTTGTTCATGAATCATGTGTTCATGGTCAGGGCTAGTTGCCCTTTCTAATTCTGTTCTTCCCTTTGCTTTTGGTCTAGACACTTTGGAGGGTTAAGAAAATGACTCTCTCCTACTCCTGCCCCCTACCCCCAGTCTGGATCCTTTTCACTTATTTGAAAAAGATTTTTTTTTTTTTTGTCTTCCTATCATGTGCCAGGCACTTTTCTGGTCACTTAGAATATATTTGCTGGGCTGGGGGTACAGCTCACTGGTATAGCACCTGCCTAGCATGTGCAAGGTTCTGTGTTCAAACCCCAGTACTGCTAAAAGAAGAAAAAAGTAGAATATATTTGTGAAGAAAATAGACAAAATCCCTGCAAGAAAGAGAAAGACAGACAATCAACAACAAACATGACAAATATATAAATTCCATAGTATGTAAGATGTTAGACATGCCATGGAGACAAAAAAAAAAAAAAAAGCCCCTAAAACCCCACTAAGATTGTGCAGATTCAGCGTGATTAGGAGTGTCAGGTGTAGGGGAAAGGTCAGGTGGTCAGAATCAGCTCACTGAGAAGGTGTGATTTGAACACTGAAGAAATGAGAAGTCATCAAATTAGATGGTAGGGCTAGACCAAAGAGCCTAATGTTGGAGCATGGCTAGTGTGTCTGAGGAATGGTAAAAAGGCTGGAATGAGTGAGGAAGAGAGTGTCTGAAGATGAATATAGAGAGATGAGTGGTGGGTGGGGGAGTCAGATAATGTAGGGCCCTATTGGAGAGACCTGGGTTTTTACACTGAGAAATGAGAACTTACTGAAGAGTTACCCTATGAGAAATGGGGCTAGGGATCCCCAAGTTTCTGACTAAAGAAGTGGTATGAGCTGAGATACATTTAAAAAGAATCTGTGCTGTGTTAAAGGCAAGAGTAGAAACAAGGAAGCTTGACGGGAGGCTTTAGCAGTAATCCAGGTAAGTGAAGATAGTGACTTCAACTAGAAAGCAGCAATAAAGGAGGGAAAAAGGGTTGGATTCTGGATTTATTTTGAAGAAGTGTTAATTCCAACCAGATTTGATTTGTGTATCAGAAGACAGCAGGGATCAAGGATGACTCTAAGTTTTTTGGTCTGAGCAACTGGAACGACAGAGTTGCCATCAGTTATGATGGAAGGACTGCGGGTAGATCAAGTCTGGGGCATATAATCAAGAGTTTGGTTTTAGATATCTTGAGTTTGGAGACATGGAGCAGGATCTGGGATATAAGCCTGGATTTAGAAATATGAATGTAGGGGCATATTAATGATATTTAAAATAATGTGTTTGTGTGAGATTCTCAAAAGAAATGGATGGTGGACAGGAAGAGTAGAGGACAGGACTGAGGTCTGAGCCTAGTGCACTTCAGAAGCATTTGTGTTGTTCTTATGTGTCATGGAGTCAGTGTCAGACTCATAGTGACCCTAAGTACAACAGGTGAAACACTATTGTCAGTGCTTCTTGGCTATTAATAGGCTAATTCTGTTTTGGGAGTGGGTTGCCTGGTCCTTCTCCCAAGCCTACAGCACCTGGTGTTCCCAGGCAGTCTCTCATCCAAGTACTAACCAGGCCCAACCCTGCTTAGCTTCTGAGATCAGATGGGGTTGGATACCACAGTGGTACGGCTGCAGACTCTCAGAAGCATTTAGAGGTGAAGGAAAAGAAGAGGAGCCAGGAAAAATAAAACCAAGCCAAAACCAAGAAGGCTTGGAGCAATGAGGCAGGAAGAAAATAAAGAGAGGAAGATGTGCTAAGGTGAAAAACTATTTCAGGGAGGAGGTGGCCAGTTATATCACGTGCTATTAATAAGAGCTGAGAATTGATCATTGGATTTAGCAATATGGAAGTCATGGTAATTTGACAATTTCTGTAGAGTAATGGGGATATAAATCTGATTTGGGGTTGGTGTGAGAGAGAAATGGATGACAGGACTCGGACATAACAAGCGTTAATGATTCTTTTGAGGAGGTGGAGCTAATGGGAAGCATACAAAAGGGGCAGTGGCTGCCAAGGGAAGTACAGTCATCAAAAAGCTTTGTTGTTTTTAAGATGTGAGAAATAATAGCATGCTTGTGTGCCGATGGAAATGTTCCAGTAGAGAGTGATAATTTATTTTAAGAGAGAAAAGGAAGAGTTGCCAAAGTAATATCCTCGAGTAGGTGGGAGGAATAGGATTGAATGCACAGGTGGAGGGATTTACTTTGATGGGTAGGTAATGGGTGGAAACAGGCAAAGTGTGAAGGTGCAACTGCTGGTCGGGGGAATAAATGAGGTGGTGGGAATCTGTAGAGTTCACTTTGGATTGCTTCCATTTCCATAGTGAAAAAAGAACTGAATTATCAGCTGAGGGTGAAAGTGGGAAGGAAATGCTAAGGGTCTAGCAGGGTGCAGTGGCACACACTTGTAATCCCAGTGACTAGGAGGCAGAAGCAGGAGGATCATGAGTTTGAGGCCAGAACCAGCCTCTGTGACTTAGTGAGACCCTATCTCAAGAGAAAAATTGAAAAAGGAGCTGGAGGTGCAGTGCAGAGGGAAACCATTTGCAAAGTATGCTCACGGGACTGAGTTCAGGCCCTCAGTACCACAGGGAGAAAAAAAGGAAAGAAAAGAAAGAAAGAAAAAAAGAAATGCTAAAGGTTTGAGAAAACAAGGCATGAATCTGTCTTCTAGGAGCAAAGGTGAGTGAGTAGGATTATTGTGCCATCTTAAGGGTCTGCTTGATTTTCATCATCATGCATTTAAAGTGAGATCATGCTGTGTGGCTCTGTGTTTTTTCTAGCCATATTCAACTGCAGGTGTGCAGGTATGAAACAGGCAGATTGCATGTGGCTAAATTGGGCTGGGATTTAGCTCAGTTGGTAGAGTGCTGCACTGCAGTCTCTGAGGTCCCGAGTTCAATTCCCAGCATTGCAAAAATGGGAGAAGGACCTGGCAATCCACTCCCAAGGCAATCCCGAAACAGTCAGCCATTGAAAACCCTATGAGGGTCACTATGAGTCGGATACCGACTCGACGGCACCTAACTACAACAACATGTGACTAAATTATTATCTTGCCAGGTAGAAATGACAAAGAAAAAAGAGGTAAAGAATTGAGGGTGTACAGAGGGGCAATGTTTGTATCATGAGTGATCATACAGTTTACACTGGGTGAGGAGGTGAGGAGGAACATCAAAGGGATAGGCAACAGTGAAGGGTGGTGGGATCAATAGATTGGAGGTGCTGGTGGGGTCAAAGGGTAGTTGGGATCAGGAGAGGAGGTGAAATGGAAAGATAGGAGGTGTAGTCAAAGTGGGATACAAGAAATTGAGATCATGAAGAGGTTGCTCTTGGTGGTAATCACAACTGTGGGTTGAGTGGAGGGAAGATCATGAGAAGAGAGTTCAAAGAACTGAGAGGTTTGGGTGTTGGAAGTGTCATCTATTTGTGTATTGAAATCACCAGAGTGGGATAGCACTGGCAAGAGAGATCTAATATAATATAATGGAAAAATGACCTGGGGGGGAGGTTAGGAGAAGACAGTGTTTCTTACAATCTGATGACATGAAATTCAATGTGGGTTGCAAGGGTTTATGGAGGAGTGGGGAGCTACTTCTGAAAGTGGCAATGAGGAGTAAGAAGAACACCTGTCTCAGGCCTAGGTCTAGTGACAGGGGCTGGGAGAGAAAAATGGCCCCTGGCTTGAGAAGGTTGTGGGGAAAGCAGTGAACTCAGGGAGGCCAGGTATCCCCAAAAAAGAAGTGAAGAAGATGCTCAGGGAATAGGTTGAGGATCAAAGAGATTCTGCTACCATGGATTATAGACTCCAGAAGCCACAGAGGAGGAGTTTCAGGATGGGGAGGCAGTAATGACCACAGAATAAGGAAAAGGCAGAACCTCGTGGGGATTAGATAACTGGAGATCAGGTGACCTGGGAGCCAGCGTGATCTTAGGACTGACAGAACCAGGGGTGAGGACACAGTGAGATTAGTCCCTTTGGATGCAAGGCAGGGGTGGGATTCAGGAGGCGTTTCAGGGACTTCTTCCCACTTGATGATGTGGAGAATGTTAGGGAAGGCTCTCTGAATGCTTGGTTCCTGACACAGCATGACAACTTCCTGTAGTGGCCTCTCTTCCTCCTGTCTTGCTCTCTAATTTTTCACTTTCCCAGCAGTTGTGATAATTGTGACTCTGACATATTATCTACTGGCTTTAAAAGAGGTCAAATAAGCTGTGCGTGGTGGTATTTACCTGCAGTTCCAACACTCAGGAGGCTAAGGCATGAGGATCCCAAGTTTGAGGCTAGCCTGGACTATACAGTGAGTTAGAGGCTCACCTGGGCTATGTAGTGAGATCCTCCTACCCTTATTTCGCCCCATTCCTCCCAAAAAAAGTCACATAGATTTTCCTCTTTCTTATTACTGAACTTCCTGTTTCTCTAAAAGCCCTAAAAATATTTCACCACATCCACCCCTCTCCTTGGCCCAGAGTACACATCCAGGGCTCCTCTGACACATTTGTCACGCGGCCATTACCAAAAGAGTTCTGTGTTCAAATATTCACAGAGCTGAAACACTCTTAGGTATGTAGGGAAAGTTAAGGCCACAACATCTGGTAGAAAAGTCCTCTTAATGCTTTCTTGTCCTTCCCTACCACACCATACAAAACCTTTCCTCACTCCACTGCTCTCTGCCTGCACACTAAACTGCTTTGGGAGGAAGAGCCTCCAACTTTGGGAAAGATGATTTTCACTCCTGTGGTCCATGTTCCAGAGAACACAGCTACTTACCAGCTTGGTGAATGAGACCGTGCTTCAATTCCTGGCTGCCCAAACCCCAGTTAATCACTTGGGTCTCTTCTTCATTCATCTCCTTTCCTGTGCTTAGCATGGTCTTGGTCGAAAGCCAGACCCATTCCCTTGGGTCCACTCATAGCCTGAGTTGGCAGCCGTCTAATCATCTCCAGGCTTTGCTTCTGTTCATTACCCAAGGTACTTCTAGCAAAGGGGCAGGGAAAGTGATTTAAGATGATAAGAAAGAGCCAGTGGCCCACACCAGTAATCCCAGTGACTTGGGAGGCAAAGACAGGAGGATCACAAGTTCAAGACCAGAGGCAGTCTGCATAATTTAGCGAAACCCTGTCTCAAAAAGTAAAAAAAAAAAAAAAAAGGACTGAGGGTGCAGGTTGGTAGTACAGTACTTGCAAAGCATGCAAGCGTGAGGCCCTGGGTTCAATCCCTAGTACTGAAAAAAAAAAAGTTATAAAAAAACCTATGAGTTTGCTGGTTTGCTGAGTTAAATGAGAGGATGAAGTTTTGGGAAGCAGGTGATGTTTCTGTTGCACATTCTAGCTTCATGACAACCTTTTGAACACGAATTTCCCATTTTGTGGTGTTCTAGAACCTTAGAAATCCTCTCTGCTGTGTGCTAGCATGGCCTGATGCCTTCTCTAGGACAGCTGTGCCTTTTCTCCTTAATGTAGCTCAATAATTTCCCTTAATCAGCTTTTAGGAAAAAATTTTCATCCTGGGATGTGACTGGTTAGATTCAAAGTGACATCTTTAGTGAAACAGCATTTTAGTGAGCGAGAGCAGGTGGGTCCCCTGGCAGGGTAGGAGAAAGAGACAGAATGGAATGGCAGGACTGGGGTGGATTATGAAGTACACAGCCATGTGGCTAGAACATCACATTTGGGAGCTGCAGCTAAAATAATCCAGATATTTCTGTGCAAGCTCCCAATTAAAATTCTTGGGAATGTAATTATTTTGGCATGCTGGGAATTGAGCCTAGGACCTTGGGTATGCTAGACAAGTGCTCTACTACTGAGCTACATCTTCCATATTTTCAGAGAGGGTCTTGGTATCTAGCTCAGCCTGGCCTTAAATTCAGGATCCTCTTACCTCTACCTCCTGGGACCTGGGATTATAAGTGTGTACTGCCATGCCTGGCTTGATTTAACTTTTTAATTTATGTATGTATTTATCTGTTTATTTTTTGTGGTACTGGGTGGTTGAACCCAGGGCCTTGCACATACTTTGCAAGTGCTCTACCACTGAGCTGAATGCCCCTAGCTCCTTTATTCTTTATTTTATTTTATTTTTGTCTTAAGACAGGGTCTCACTAAATTGTGCAGACTACTTCTAGTTTCAAACTTGGAATCCTCTCTCCTTCGCCATCTGAGTGGCTGGGATTACAGGTGTGTACTACCGTGCCTGGTTTGATTTAACTTTCAAAAAACATGAGGAGAGCCAGATAAAATACATCTTTTGGTCCCTTTGGCCCATGGACCAAAGTGGGATATCAGTGATGTGCATAAATTTAAGCATACATCTGGTTCTGTGTTAAGTACATTTATTTATTTTTATTTTACAGTGGATTGCCTTGTGGTCCAGATGGGCAGGGTTGGTGCTAACTCTGGACTTGGTGACTTGCATCCAGGCCATTTGGAATCCTGCTATTATGGACTTCCTTCTTCTACATTCCTGGGGCCATGGAGGAGGTTGTCTGGGTCATTCAGGAAAGCCATCAAGTTCAATGAGGATGAATTTGCTCAGGCCTTCCAGAAGCAGGTAAGTGCAATAGGAAGGTCTTCCTCTTTGTGAAAGACAGCTAATGACTGCAGAGGAATCATTTCCATCTCAGAAAGACCAATGGAGTTTATTAATCCAGAGCACAGGTTCAACATATGGCCTTGGGATCAGTTCCCAGGGTTCAAATCTTTCTACTCACTGAATTTTCCATGAGCAAGTTAGTTAACCTCTCTGACCTCTTTTGTGTGTGTGTGTGTGTGTGTGTGTGTGTGTGTGTGTGTGTGTGTGTGTGGCTTAAAACAACAAACATTTACTATTTTATACTTTTTGTGGTTCAAGGAGCCAAGAATGTCTTAGCTGGTGATTTTGGCTCAGATCTCTCATGGAATTATAATCAAAATGTTGGTTGGGGATGTAGTCATCTGAAGGATTGACTGGGGGTGGAGGATTGGCTTCTGAGAAGGCTCTTACATATGACTACTGGCTGGAGACATCAGTTTCTGACTGGGCTGTACTGACCTCAGTTTTTGAGTGACTAAAATGTGGAGCTAATAGTGTCTTCTAAGTAGGATTCTATGAGCTAGAGCTTGCAGGGTGCTTCCTTAGTACAGTGTCTAAACTCCCAGACTGGAAAAGAGATGTGGTTGTATTTTTAGAAGACTTACCCACTATGCTTTAAATAGGGATTTACTTATCTAGTTAAAACTTATTTTTACAGTAACATTTCAACACAGGTGGTTCAGATCTGTTTCGTTCATTTTCAAACCTGCCTTGCTCCTTCTACCTTTCCCCCAAGCCTTGAGGTTTCTGAGGAGCCTACAAAATTTTTTTATATCTGAGTTCTTTAGCCCCATGTGGTGGGACCTCATTACTCATTTTTTTCTCAGTGGAATCTCTTGCTGCCCCCCAACCCCAGGCTCCTCTTCAATGAACTGCATCTCATCAAGCCCAAGGATCTGCAGGCTCAGCTCAGAAATTCTCACCCACTAAATCGGGAGCCAGCCTGCTAGGAGAGTAGCCTTCTTTTCTGGCGGGGTACCTCCCGTTTGCATGCGAGGGACAACTTCTTCCTCTCTATTAGGTCTACTGTGTCTCCAGCCTGCCCTATCTCACATCAAAAGGTTCAGTCAAAATTTTAGAATCACGTTTCAAGTTTAGGATGTTGCATTCCTCACTCACTGGAAGAAGGAGTCTGCATTTCATTTTTCTTTTCTTTTTTTTTTTCTGTCGGTACTAGGGGGGTTGAAGCCAGGGCCTCACGCATGCTTTGCAAGCACTCTACTGCTGAGCTGCCCCTCCAGCCCATTTTTACTTTTTGAGGTCAAGTCTCGCTAAATTATGCAGGCTGCCTCTGGCCTTAAACTTGAGATCCTCCTGCTTCCACCGCTGGAGTCGCCGAGATTACAGGCATGTGCCACTGCTCCCGGCCAGAGTCTGCATTTCTTAATGACTGTCATCGTGTGGTCATTGTGTGGAGTCCCTAGGAGAAGCTGTCTTTTGAGAGTAGCAGGAGAAGGGAGAATCGTAGGGGCTAGTGACTGGGAGTTAAGGGAGGTCGGTCCAGAGCTGAGGACAAACGCTCAGTCTGAGGTTGCACCGACCAACCGTCAGGGGTTTGGGGAAGCAAGGAAAGCCAAGCCCCTGATACTGATGAAATCTGCTCCTCCCACCACAGCAGGACCTGCCTGCAGCTCCGTGATTGCCGGAAGTGCTGGGCTCAGGACCCGGCGGATGGGGAGGGGCTGCCTGCGCCGCAGCTCCGACTCCCCACTGGGCTAGGATATTTATAGCACCTGTTCTGGACCCGTTTCCACCTGGATTTATACAGTCTCTGGCAGTAGCAAGTGTAGGGATTGAGGGGCACATTTTGTGGCAAGGGGCTGGTTCTTGGCTTTAGGACTCTGTCTGGAATGGAAGTTAAAGAATCAAAACAAAGAGCCGTCTGGGGAAACACCGAGACAGAGAGCTGCTCCTCGGTGCTGCGTCTGCAAAGTGGTCGGTGGTTAGGCCTGGTGAAACCCGGGGCTTTCCAGCTCCACTGGTGTCACCTCCGCGGCGGCTGTGGGCCTGGTGAGGCAGGTATGGGCTACAGGGGAAGCAGATCCCATCTCCAAGTCCTTCTGGGCTCGCTCTCAGTTACCTTCACAGCTCCTCAGAAGGGTTAAAAGTCTGGAATAATGTAATAATAATAATAATAGTAATTCCTTTTCTTAAGGCTCTGTACTTGGAAAAAGGCACCTAGAGAGCACGTGGTGGCCGATCCTCTTCAAACGCAAAACTACAGAGTCCACGTTTATATGGCTGTCCATACCTTCAATTTCTCCTAATCACTACCTGTCTGGCTGCTCAGACAGCAGTGACATCATTTAAAAAATATAACTGTCCTTTGGGTCTTTCAAGAAACTAGTGATTTAGGCTCTGAAGGCAATGCTTAAAAGCAAGGATGTCTCCACCTTCGGACGTTCAGGCATTTTCCAGCTACGTGAGGGCACAATCTTGGGGCAGCTCTGCAGGAGGCCTCTGCCTACTGGGCCTACTTGCAAAACACTCCTTGACTGCTCCACCCACAAACAAGGCTGGAGGAGCGGCATTGGGCAGGATTGGGGGGGGGGGGAGATCTTGTGTGACAAGTAAAAGACAGTAGCGATACCTAGGGAAATGAAAACACTGTTGACATTTGTCCAGGACTGTCATTTTTAAACTTAACCTTGGGGCAGCACGAATGAGGCAGGCATGGTTGTCAGGGGCACCATTTCACAGATGGTGACACCGAGGCTTGGAAATCAGGGTGAGGGACTTGCTCCAAGGTGATGTAGCAAGTGACTAATTCAGCTTCAAACTCGGATTCAGGGCACACGGAGGGGCGCCCTGGCCGCCACTGTCCCTTGCGCAAGTGCAGGGCCGGCGGCGCCCACGTGGAGAGAAGCCGATTCCCGGTGGCGCTGCGCCGGGGCTGCCGGAAAGGCCGGTTTGGTCGCTCTGGACGAGGGGGCAGACGGCAGAGAATCCAGGGCAGCACCGCGAGGCCCGGGCAGCTGCCTGACGCTGCTGGTGACTGGCCCGCGCGAAACGCCCCCGCCCCCCCTCCCCCGGCAGCGCTGCGGTCAGGCAGCTAACAGGCCACATACCTCGAGGCGCAGAGGAAATGGCTGGAATTCCTCCCGCGGCGCCGCGCTCGGCTTCCAAGCAGGCGGGGCTCCGCCAGCCCCATGGGGAGGGGAGCAGGGGGCGCCCACGAGGGAGCACCATGATCGATTGGTGCGCCCACAAGGGCCTCCCGGGTGCCAGTCCCTGGCACAGCCTAGGGGACTTCTTCCCTGGGAGTGCGCCTGCCATTCCCTGCCGGCATCTGGGTCCCCAGAGCCCGGTGAAACCACGTGAAGGGGCACCACGTGAAGGGGCAAGGCTCAGCTCTTGCAGAAAATGCCTGGGTCAGCCTAGCCTCCCGCTCCCTTGCGGTCTTTCGGTCTTTCGTTTAGGCCTGCGGGGTGTCAGGACACCTGGGTGGACCATCTGTACAGCAGTCCCACAGGCCCTCTGATGCTGCATCAGGCCTGGCCTCTGACCCCAGCGGAGGAGGGTGCTGAGGGCCTGGACTCTGCTTGGGGCCATGGGCCTCCTCAGGTCCCAGCCTTGGTTTTTGGATAGCTCTGACCACTGATGTCTCTAAATGTTCTAGGCCCAGCCCTTGGGGCACACCTTGCAGGCCTTTGCTACCAGCCTGGAGGAGGAGGCAGGGAGTTGGCTTAAAGGGGACTGTGATTTTCAGAGACTGCTGCCGACAGGTGGTATTCCAGGTGGTATTCGGTGAGGGCTAGGTGGGTGTAGATTGTAGAGGGAGGACAAGGAAGTTGAGGACCTAAGGTGAGCAAGCCGGGCAGAGTAAGGAGTCCCTCTCCGGCTGTACTGTGGTGTGGAGGAATAAGAAGGGCATGGAAATCCTTCTTGCAACCAGCTGAGCTTGAGAAACACCCTTTTAACCCCTGTTCCCCTGGACAGAACCAAAGACCATAATTGGGCTGGGGATTGGGGAGGGGAAGGGTGTAGAAGGAGGACCCTAGGTAGGCCCATATAATCTCTGCTTGGAGGCTGGCCCTTGGTGCTTGAAACAACTGCTGGTTGTTCCAGGATCTCTCTCCTTGCCCAGTGTCCACTGGGATGTCTAGTCCAGTAAAAAATGACCATAGGAGAGGATTTACCTTAGGCCCTATAGCTCTAACCTCTCACCACTGCGAACGACTGTGCCTACACTCTCCTGCCTTTGCTTTTCCTTAGCCTGGAAGGCCCTCCTTTCCACCCTCTGGCTGATGAGTCTGGGTTCCAGCTCTATTGTCTTCTCTTCTCAATGAATTCTTCCTCGCTCTCTCACTGTCTTCTACTCTCTCCATATGCTTCCAGGGAGTGCAGTATTGTACCTTTCACTCAGGAGTATGAATATGTGCTTGTAAATTTATCTCTGCAAGGGCAAGCCCTTATATGCCTCTTATATGTCTTTGTGGACCTACAGTCCAGCATGGTGCTTGCCTTAACATAAGGACACTGATTAAATGCTTGTTGAATGAATGAATAGGAGAAAGAGGAAGGAATTGGGCAGGACCAGTCCAGAGAGTAGCATTTGTTGTTCTTAGGTGCCGAGGGCAGCATAGACCAGAAGAAAAGCAGGCCAGATGTGGATCCTGAGAGAAAGCTAGAATCTTTGCATCCTGTGTATGAAAAGAAGCTGCTACCCAGACCCTGTCCTGCCCTGTCCTCTGTTGCTCAGACCACAGGGCTAGGCACCATTACTCCCTAAACTGCCCTGAACTGGATGCCTTGATCCTAATCTTAATGCCAATCCCCTTTTTCACTCTTCCCCTAGCTCTAGGCTCTGACCTTAGCTTCCATGGTATGCACCTATTTCCCTATCTCACCCTGCCCCCACCTCCACTCCCAATACTCCCCACACAGGCTCAACCCATTTCTCAGCCAGGGCGCAGGAGGGTCTGATCTCACGTGAAGTGGTGCTAGCCAGTCATTCCAGATGGGACTGGCTTACAAAGAAGTGCTCTAGCCTGAGTCTCAGGGCAGAAATAGCAGTGGCTGATAGCTTCAAGTCTAAGGAGGGTGGGAACAGAGTTTCCCAAACTAATCCACATCACCTGAGTCCAGCTGACTAGCTTAAGTTTCCATTCACTCCAGGGCTTCCAAGTAGCCAGACATAGGCCTGGAGAGGGACTCTCCTCTGAGTAAGTCCCCTAAAAGGCCACAGGAGGAAATAGGAAGCCCAGCCTGTCTTAATGCAGCTGCCCCTCCTCAGACAGGCCTGGTGGGCAGTGGTGGAATGGGGGAAGGCAGGGCATGAGGTGTCATTTCTAGGACTGCCCCTCGGTACTCATCCATGAGGAGCAGGCCCAGGAGGCCTTGGCAGACCCTTCATACAGATGCAGCCAATTCATAGCAACAAGTTCTGGGAACTTGGGATGTTAAAACTGTTACATTTTTCCCAAGAAAAAGGAACAGATTTTGGCATCTTTTTTCAAAAAACTGGAACTGACCGAGACAGTGACCTCCGGTAATCACTTTGTCATCCAGTGCTCACAAGGGCAGTTTCCCTCAGCCCGTCTATTTTCTTCTCATGGGTCTGTGGGCAGGAGCCCCAAGGTTTTATGTGTTAGCAGGGGAGAGCAAGGACGAGGGAGAAGGAAAGTTGGGGTAGGAGTGGGAAGGGAAGATGGAGAGAGATTTCTGAGTGGTCAGTCCTTGAGGACCGAAGAGCCTAGGGGTGTGATGAGGTGGAGTTGAGGCCAGGAGGCACCTGACACCTGAGAGAGGAAGGCAAGGGCATGTCAGATTGGAGTGGAACAGGCAAGGCCTTAGGGAAGAGGTGGGACGTGAAGTGGGCCTTGAAAGGCAGATGGTCATTTGCCACGTGGAGATGGAGAAAGGGGATTCCAGGGAAAAGGAGCAGCCTCAGCTAAGTGCAGGGGGTGGGGGACGTGAGAACATCCAAGGAGCTGAGTGTGGGTGCAAGTGGGTAGGGAAGAATGGTGGAAGGAAGAGCTGGAGTGGCATCCACTTTGCTGAGCTGAGTGGAACTCCTCAGAGGGCCTCAGGGAGGCCTTGACCAGCAAAGGCATGACAAATGCAGCTTGGAGGAAGGAATGAGGCTGGGGGGATGACTGGAGGAGGAGAAGCTGCCCTCCATGCTAAGGACTCATTCAGATCATTAACACATTTTACATTCCTGGCTCCTCAGAGTAGGCAACTAGCCTGTGGGTGGGTCCCTTTGATTAAGTCTTTGTTGGTCTAAGGTTTTTGCTACAAACCTGAGCTTCACTGTCCCCAAGGGAGCAAAGCAAGTGGTGAGGTGGTATCTATGTTCTTGTGTGGGATGGCCAGATCCGTGGTTACTGTAGGCAGTTTGAGGCCTCTTTCCTCTTAGACAGGCTAATGAAAGGGGTCTGTGCTGGGGTGGCAGGGGATGGGTGGAAAGCGATCACAGGTTTTGGCTTTGGAAAGGGTGAGACCTGAGGGTCACCCCATGGGGCTGCCGGCAGAGAGAGACAGTGTCCTATGCCAACTCTGGTAGGATGGGCCATGGAGGAGGTGTGTTGCATGAAAGCCAAAGGCACTCAGGCAGAGTAAAGGCAGGATCATGTTAAATTTTGTGAACCGTGTATTTATTGGAGTTTCTTACATGGGTGACTCATAGACAACCTCTGTGTATAGTTCTGCCAATGGGAAAAATTCCTTCTGAGAAGTTCCCACCTTGAGAAGCTGCACCACCAAGTCCCTCCCAGCACAGGAACCGGTCTCTCCCTCCCCACATTGGGGTAACTTACAGGGGCAAGTGTGCCTGCATGGCGGCCTCATGGGCAGCTGCCACTCTCAAGTCCTATGTCAGCCAATTCTTCAGCTTTTATGTAACTTAGTAAGGTGTGCAGTGGGAGTGGGAGGGGCTAGTGATTAGAACCCCAGAAAATGGTCTTGAGGGGTCCTATGTGGGTCTCGTGATCCTCCTTCCCCCCTCCCTCCCTGGGATAATGGAATGTTGATAGATCCATTACGATGACAATGGGCCTAGCCATGCTGTGTAGTTCTGCTTATTTCATTGCCATGGCTATGGGGTCAAGGTCCCCTGAGGTCATTCTAGGTATTCTGTGTCAAGGTGGCCAAGATGGGGATGATCATGTCCAGCTCATATCCAGTCCAGAGGAGCCAGCTACACCACAAGATGCCAGGGGTCAGTGGTCCCCTGAATCAGAAAGTTTCTGGATAGACCCAGTGGGACCTTCTCTGGCTCCGAGGCTCTGTCCTTAAAAGCACACTTCTTCCGTGGGGTGGGAAGAAACTTCCTTAGCAATGGGCAGAGAGGGTTGAATTAGTTCTCATATTTAATAAACTTTATTTCTCTTCTGAGGTTGTAAGCTCCAAGCAGGCAGGGATAACATTTCCCACAGGTCCTAGTACTCACTGGGCACTAAATAAAAGTCAATTGGAGGGAAAGATCAGGGTCAGAGGTCCCATTATGAGCAGGGGAGGCCTCGGGATAACAGTAAAGGCTGAGTGTATTGTTTCATCACACCCCTCTCTTAACCCCTCCGTGACTTCTGTGATTGTGACTGTGAAATCCACTTCCTGCCTAGTCTTTGCTGATGGGTCATCTTCTCTATTCTTTTCCTCTAACTCCTCTCTACCATTTCTCCCTTAGGATACGTAAGCATTTCATCAGTTCATTCTGTACATATTTATTATCTTCAATTTGTCAGGGATTTTTCTGGGCATGGAAATACAATCGTGAATAATGCTTATGACTGAAATAGATAAGTGCCCTCAGCCCTGCAAGGCCCTGATGATCTCTCTCAGGCCAGATGGAGTCCGAGATGCTACTTGGCTGGAGGAGGGTTGGATTCTTTGCTACTTTGATTTTGTGGTGCCATCTGCTGGCCACATGTGAATACATACAGGGAGTTTCCTGTGAATGTACGCACAAAAACAATTTATTAAAACAGAGGGAGACAGAGCTATGTACACACAGTGAAATATATATATATATATATATATATATATATGTTCACAAACAAGCACGTACATGTGAAATACAGACACTCAATCAAATGTGGAAATTTAACATCTAGCATGTCACCTCACACTTAGTAGGAGTCCAATAAAACTCTATTCTGCAAAATAAAATCCAATTCTTTAGTTCACCTTTTTCCTAGGCTTACTTTCCACCATCCTTCCTAACCAGCTATCCAAGAATGCTCCTGCCTACATCTCTTTCCCTTAACCTATTGATTCTTTGAGACCAAGTTCAAAAGCCACTTTTTCCAGGCAATGACCCCTTTTCTCTTCCACTTCCTCTTCTGAACTTTTATAACTTTATTACATTTATTACTTTATTAACTTACATTTTAGCTATTTGGGAACATGTGTTTTCTTTTTTTCTAGTCTGCAAGTTTCTTGAAGGTAGGACTTGTACTTGACTCATGTTTATGTTCCCCTGGAGTGCATGATACATTGCTTTGCACAACCTATGGGCTCAATAAGTATTGTGCTGTCAATAAAGACACAGTCATGGGCCCAAAGGATAATGAAGATGATACACAGGAATATACCTCTACTGATGTCATTTCTCTATCCTTGCAAGAAATATATTTATAAAAAAGCATACAAATACATCTCTATGCCTATAGCTCTGAGTAGATATGTCCCTTAGTGTTGTTGTTGTTGTTGTTAGGTGCCGTTGAGTCGGTGTCCGACTCATAGCGACCCTCATAGGGTTTTCAATGGCAGACTGTTTCGGGATTGCCTTGGGAGTGGATTGCCAGGTCCTTCTCCCATAGTGTTAGCCCTTTATTATTTCTTATGTCTTCATTTCAGTTCAGTCTTTCCTCCCACTGACTGTAGCGGTAGCTGATATCCATGTCTTCTTCTTCCCTTTCTCCTCTTTCCATTGACCC
This sequence comes from Pedetes capensis, assembly GCA_007922755.1. Classification (NCBI taxonomy): domain Eukaryota; kingdom Metazoa; phylum Chordata; class Mammalia; order Rodentia; family Pedetidae; genus Pedetes; species Pedetes capensis. The sequence goes on from VMDO01003066.1 coordinate 134,687, forward strand.
CAAGCTGTACCTTCCTAAATCTTATCTTTTTGAGGATGCTGTTCCCCAGCTCGAGAATTCTAGCAGTTCTTGCTGTTTTGCATGAAAAAAATCTGGAAAAATCCAAATCCTTTCTTTTCTATTCTCTCTTTAGGGAAAAGCCTGCAGTAGTACCACTGTGGCATCAGATCCCGCCAGATCTAGAAAGATAAGCAGGGCCAGGCCTGGTTAGTAGTTGGATGGGAGGACGCCTGGGAACACCAGGTGCTGTAGGCTTGGGAGAAGATCCTGGCAACCTACTCCCAAAAAACAATCTGCCACTGAGAACCCTATGAACAGCAGAGAAGCACTAACAATAGTGTTTTGCCTTTTGTACTGCACCTAACAACACGACAATAACTTCAGGGAAAAAGTTATAGTTACAGCCAGTAAAAATAAGTAGTTTCTACAGATGTTTAACATTACCTATTAAAAGATGCAATTATGGCTGGTGCCACCAATTCTCCTTCCTTACTGCCTTACCAAGGAGCTACAGCAGCCATTTTGCAATCATGAGGGAAAGGGTAAGATGTTGCTCCTGACCTCACCAAGCAGCTGAACAAATGATACTATTTCTAGATTCATTATTTATGTCTTAAATAAACATCTCACATGCCTGTAACCCCAGCAGCTTGGGAGGCGAAGGCAGGAGGATTGCAAGTTTGAGCTCAGAGGCAGTCTGCATAACTTAGTGAGACCCTGTCTCAAAAAGTGTAAAAAAAAAAAAAAAAAATGGGCTGAGGGTGCAGCTCAGTGATCCAGTACTTGCAAAGCATGCAAGTGGGAGGCCCTGGGTTCAACCCCCAGTACCGCAAAAAACAAAAAACAAACAAAAAAAACCAATCTGTGTTTTTCAACCCACTCCCAAGGCAATCCCGAAACAGCCATTGAAAACCCTGTGAGGGTCTCTATGAGTCGGACTCGACTCGAAGGCACCTAACAACAAGAACAACAATGCAAGTTATGTTCTCTGTTACACGCATCTAGCCCTAATCCTAATTTATAATCTTAAATATCTTTATCTCTCCAATAAATATAGGACAAATTCTAATTTATTTGTCTTGTATTCAAGAGCCTTCATCATCTGGCTTCACTCAACTTACACCATGTTGCTTCCCAGTGTTCTTCTCATGACCACACCCTAGTCCAAACCCACATTATTTCTTGCCTGGCCAATCTCAGTTGACTTCCCAACTCATCTCCTTTCTCCCACTATTGACTTCCTCCAATCCATTCTTCTGATATCAACCATAGGGATCCTTTTCAAAAATCCAATCAAGTATCTTTTCAGTGCTTAAGTTCCATTTGTAGCTTTACCCTTTAATTCACATCTAAACTCCTTGATAAAACCCAAACTCCTACAAAGATCTACACGGTCAAGATCAGTGGTCAGGCTCAATTCTGTAGATCAGAATCACCTGGAAATAATTAAAATTAGTGGTTGAATTACATTCCTTTTTCCCATCCCTGTGCTGGTGATTATTTTGTGCCACTGAGCTATATCACTATATCCTTAGCCCTTTGTTTTTGAGACAAGGTCTCACAATGTAGCTCCATTTGGCCTGGAGCTTGCTCTGTGGCCCAGACTGGCCTCAAAATCAAGATCCTCTTGCCTCAGCCTCCTGAGGGTTGGGATTATAGGCATTCACCACTCTTAAACATTTTTAGTTTGGGATGTGCCTGTTACCAGTCAGCTTGCTCTACCTGGATAGAAATCATAGGTAGGAAAGGAGAAGTTCTTCATGTGTTGGTTTTTGGCAGCATCTGTATCCCTGAGCATTTCATGGCAGCAAATGGTAACAACAGACATGTGCGAGCAGCAGCAGCAGCAAGTGGTGCCTTTTAATGTTACAGCTCTTGTGTAGGCCCAGGAAGTCAAGATTCCTCAGCCCTCTAGGTGTTACAGCTCCTATGTCCACCCAGAAGGTTGGGACTTGCAAGCCTATAAGTGCTACAGCTCTTATGTGAAGGAGGTTGGGATTCCTTAGCCCTTTACAGTAGCTAGTGTTGCTGCTTCCAGGTGAGACTAGGTATTGGCATTCCTCAGCCCTTGCCAGCAGTTGGCACAGCAGATCTGGGCAGGCCTATGTATTGGGATTCTTCAGTCCAAGGCAGCAGCTCTCAGGCCTAAGATGTCGGAGACCCTGGGTCCTAGAGGGTTGATGGCTCTCTGGAACGCTTCTAGCAACGAGGACCTGTAGTTTCTCTTCTCTGGCTCTTTACAGTTGTCTCTGTCTTCTGCTGTCTCTCTTCTTCCTGCTCCCCCCCCCCCCCACGCCCCGGTGGCTCTCTCAAACTGCATAGCTGACTTTTATTGGATGGCCACTGTCACTGTTGCCACCAATTGGGAGGTAGCTATCACTGCCATTCTGCTGCAACTTTTGCTGCTGTTGTTCTTAAAGTCTTGCATCCTCCTTAACTGTCAAGCAGCCAGCTGCTTTGCTGCTTCTGCAGCTTGACACGCTGGCTGCTTTGCTATCTCTTTCATTGCCACTCCACTGTCTCTGCTGACCCTCACTGCAGCTGTCACCACCATTCTACTGTCTCTGATGCTTCTTTCTTTATATTATCAGCTCATCCCACACTACAAGAAGTAGGCAAAAAGACCACTTGAGAGAAGCCTTTTATTCAGCCTAATGGTGCAACACCAGGGGAGAGCACATGTGAGTGTCTCCTAGCCAACTCACTAAGTGACCCGAACAGCCTGCTTGTATAGCCACAGAAAGGGGTGTTTGTACAAATTACAATAAACCTCTCATGCAAGGGAAGGTGTGTTTGCCCCAATCAAGGCATACTTAGTTTAGCCCCCATCATAACAGTCTCTTCCCTGGGCCACCAGAGTGAGTGCTCCCCATCTGGCCTAAGTTAATTACAGGATCACCTAGAGTTCACTGAGGGTTGGGATAGCAAAAAGTTCAGTGCCAGCTGCAAACTGTTTGAAACAGCCACGGTTGGAGCTGCACCTTCAGGAGCTGGAGTTGTGCTATAGAGGCAATTGCTACATGGCTTCCTCAAGGCATCTGAGAAATGTTCAAAATCACCAGTGCTGATACAAGAGTGATTTGCCTGTCTGCTTGACTGAGAGTCCTTTACTCAAGGCAGCCGGCATAACAAGAGAGAGTCCAACAGCTGCCATTTAGGGAGTCAAATTGCCCTCTCCCTCAACATCTGTGGTTATTTGCAGGAGAATCAACATTGGAAGGAGTGCTTACAAAAAGAACCTACTATTAACATCAATATTGATTTTAACAATGCTTTAACAATGCTTAATGCTTGCCCAGTACCCCAGGAAGTGGTAGGTCCCCGATGTGTCTCATGCCTGGGCCACTGGTTTTTTTTTTACTAAGTTCCTGGGGTAGATTCTAAATGACAGCTAGGGTTGAGAACCTCTGATTCAGACCTTGCCTATTAATCCATCCTCACAGGCATAAACCTGCTTAAGTCCTTCAAATGTGCCAACTTCTTTGCTGCCTCAGGACCTTTGAAGATGCTTTTCCTTCTGCCTGGAAGGTACTTTCCCTTACTTGATGTTTTTTTCTCACCCCTCAGGCTCAGTTTAAATGTATCTACCCCCAATCCTTCAATCTAAAAATATTCCTCCTGTCACTCTTGGTTATAATTATTTTATTTCCTTCTTGATAATCTTGTTATTTAAATGTTAATGTTTGTTTTGTCTTTTAAAGTACCTGTCTCTCATACTAGACTGTAGATTTCAGAAAGGAGGTTTATATGTGTGTGCTTTGTGGTTGTTAGGTGCCGTTGAGTCATGTCCAACTCATAGTGACCCTCAGAGGGTTTCTCAAGGGCTGAGTTTTTCAAGGTTGCTTTGGGAGTGGATTGTCACATCCTTCTCCCATTTTTGTGGTGTTGGGGATCAAACTTGGGGGCCCAGACAGTGTGGAACAGTACTCTACCAGCTAAGTTAAACCCCAGACATGTATCTCTCTCTATATATACACACGTACATATATATATATATATATACACATGTACACATACACAATGCATATATATGTATTGCGTGTGTGACACACCTCATACAACCATGCCTCGCATAAAATAGGTGTGCAGAGAATTGTGAAGAAGTCTGAGATTTCACCCTAAATATAGGTTAACAAGTTAGCTTGCTATTATTTTATGGATGCTGGAAGAATACAAAAGACTCCTAGGTCAGAGACAAAGACTTTCTTACTATCAGCAGCAGCAGTGGGCAGATATAAGCAGTTGAATTTGTTCCTTAATTCCAGTTCCCACTGGGAGATGTGAAAAGGTCAGGTGACATGTACACACATAGTGGGCTGCATTACCCAAGAGGAGCCTGGAACTTAGAGAATCAAAGTTATCTTAGTTGGCAGTTAGCCCATCTGACCTTTGTCCTGGAGGGAGACATTATCTTTATAACACTGGACAGTAAGCACACCTGCCCTTTGCTCCACAGGGAGACACTATCTCTATCTTTCAAGGCTACTTACTATATAAACATCCTTGGAAGGTTAGTCAGGAACAAAGGCAGTTAGGGCTCTGGTAGGAAGGACATGCAAAATGAGACAGATGCATGAAAACTTTTGCTCACCTGGCCTTCAGCCTGGAGGTGCTTTATGGGCCCAGCACAGGGAAAGGGGCATCCGATAGATCTGAGTTCTCTTTTAGAGATTAGAGGCAGCTGGAATTTGTGTACAAAGTACTGGAGAGGAAGGGCTCTGCAGAATAAGAGCTCCTGCAATTTGCATGGGGCCAAATAGTAAGCTGTGCACATGTTGGGTAAGACTCTACTAAGCCAGGCAAAGAACATCAACTGGAAAAACAACAACCGGAAGCTGGAGGCTGAACAATTTCCAGAGCTGACATCAATTCAGGAGATGTTCAAGTTCCAATTGGCCAGAGTGGAGAGTGGAGAGAGATTGTTGGATATGTGAAGCATTCAGTAGAAATCTTAGCAGTAGGATATCTTAGTTTGTTTGGAGTGCAATGATAAAGTATAATAGGCCTGGTGGCTTATAAACAATAGAAATTTATTTCTCATGGTTCTAGAGGTGGGATGTCTGAGATCAGGGTACTAGCATTGTTGGGTTCTGGTAAAGGCCTTCTTCTGGGTTGCAGACTGCCTGATTCTTACATGATCACCTGGCAGAAAGAGAGCTGGAGAGCCCTTTAATTTATGATGGCCTTTATCTCATTCATGAGAGCTTTACTCTCATGACCTAGTTACCATCCAAATGTCTCACCTTCTAGTACTATTGCATGGGGTGTTAGGATTTCAACATACTCAGTTTTGGGGGTGACAAGCAGTCCATTGTAAAGCTGGTCTTAGAGAAAAGTTACTCAAGACTAATTTCTCAACCTTGGCATTGTTGATATTTGGGTTTATTTGTGGGGGGCTGTGCTGTGCATTGTATGATGTTTAGCAAGATCCTTACCCTCTTCCCACTAGGTGCCAGTAGTACCCTCCTGTTGTTACAAACAAAAATGTCTTCAGACTTTGTCAATATCCCTAGGGTGGAGATGGGGCATAATCTACCCTGATTTAGAACCACTGTTCTGGACCCACCCTCACAAAGCATGGACACAAGCCTTGGCAACATTTAGCTTCTCTGTAAATAACTCAACTACCTCTCCCCCAACTCCTAGCACTCTTCAAGAAAGAGGACAAAATTCAGATACTCAACAATGTCCAGCTGTATCCAATAAAATTTTTTTTTTTCTTGTGGTACTGGGAGTTGAACCCAGGGCCTCAGGCTTGCATGCGTTGCAAATGCTGGAGCACTGAGCTGCACCCCAAGCCCATTCTTTTAACGTTTTGAGACAGGGTCTCACTAAATTATGCAGACTGCCTCTGATCTTGAACTTGCGATCCTTCTGCCTCTGCCTCCCCAGCCGCTGGGATTACAGGTGTGCACCACTGTGTCCGGCTCCAATCAAAAAATTTTAAGCATGCAAAGAAGCAGAAAACCATAACCTGTACCAGGAGAGTATCAATTACAAGAACCAGATCTATAAATGTCTAATCTTGAATTAGCATTCAAGCACTTTAACAGAGCTACTATAAAGATGTTCAGGGACTTACGGAAAAACATGAACATAATGAGGAGAAAAATATAGAATTCAAGAAAGAACCAAAGTGTTATGCTTATTTTGAACTGAAGAATACAATATCCAAAGTGAAATATTTACCAAATGGACTCAGTAGCACATTGATTAGACACTGCAGAAGAAAATATCTGTGAAAATGCACACATGGCAAAAAAAACCCCAAAAAACCAAAACCAAAAAACCTATCCAAACTGAAGCCCCCAAACTCAGTGACCTTTGGGATATCAGCAGTCAAACAAACATGTAATTAGAGTTTCAGAAAGGAGAAATGAGTGAGGGTGGCAGAAATGTATTGGAAAATATAATCTGAAAAAATTTAAATTTGATGGAAGCTCTTAACTCAAATGCATGAAACCTCAAGCTGTGCAAACACAAAGAAAACCACATTAAGACATATTATGTAAAATTGCCAAAACTTAATGATGATGAGAAAAAGTATAAAATTAGGCAGAAGTATAAAACCACATGACTTACAGAAGAAAAGAGAAGAATGAAAATTAACTTCTCATCAGGAACAATGAAAACCAGAGGCCAGTAGGATGGTATTGTTAAAATGCTACAAGAAAAGCAGTGTCAACATAGAATTCTATACTCAGCAAAAACTGTCCTTCAAAACAAAAGTGAGGGCCTGGGATATGGCTCAATGGTAGAGTGCTTGGCTAGGAGGTCCATGGTCTTGGGTTTGATCCCCAGCACCCTTTCCAAAATGAAATAAAGGCATTTTCAGACAAACAAAAGCTAAGAGAACTCAATACCAGCATATTGCATCACCTGAAACGTGAGAGTACATCCTTCAAGTTCAAGGCCAGGTAGAAGCTTTGATAAATACAAAGGAGTGATTCAAGAAGGCTGAAAAAGAGGAAATTTAAAAATTCTGAATAGTTCTATATCTAGTAAGTGATTGCATCTATAATTTAAAACTTCCCTACAAAGAAAATCCAGTCTTCTCTGGTGAAGACTTTTTTTTAATTTTATTTTTTAAATTTTGGTACTTGAGTATTTGGAGATTGAACCCAGATCCTCACATATACTTTGCAAGTGCTGTACCACTGGGCATAACCCCCAGCCCATTTTTAAATTTTTGAGTCAGGGTCTTGCTAAGTTACACAGGCTGCCTCTGGCTGTGAACTTGCAATCCTCCTGCCTCTGCCTCCAGAGTTGCTGGGATTACAGGCATGTACACCACATCTGGCCCCTGGCAAAGACACTTAAAGAAGATATAATACCAACCCACCACAAACTTTCTCAGGAAATAGGCTAAAGCAGGGTTAGCAAATGTCTCAGGCTATTTGAGGCTACTCTTCCTCTTTTGTCTTTATAAACTTTAAAATTGTAAATACCTTTCTTATCTTGCAAGGCCAGGTATAAACTGACCAAGGGTCAGATTTATCCATGGCTGTGCGCTACCACCCCCATTTGTCTGTCAGTTTGCTGTACTGTGGGGGCTTGCATATTGCTGTGATGCTGAAAGCTATGCTACTGGTCTTTAGATAACAGCAGGGTCACCCACGATGGACAGGTTTCAGCTGAGCTTCCAGACAAAGACAGACTAGGAAGAAGGACGTGGCATCCTACTCCTGAAACAATTAGCCATTGATCACTCTATGAATAGCAGAGAAATGCTGTCAGATATAGTGCCAGACAATGAGCGCCCCAGGTTAGAAGGCACTCAAAACATGACTGGGGAAGAGTTGCTTCCTCAAAGTAGAGTCAACCTTATTGATGGGATTGAAGCAAAGTCCTTGGAACCTCCAACTGCTGATGTGGCACAACTCAAAATGAGACAAAACAACTGTAATTTCCCATTAATAATTAGAATGTGGAATGTATATAATATTAATCTAGGAAAATTAGAAAAAAATCAAAATTGAAATGGAGTGCATTAACATCGATATTCTAGGCACCAGTGAGCTAAAATGGACTGGTATTGGCCATTTTCAATCATATAATCATATGGTCTACTATGCTAGGAATGACAAGTCAAAGAGAAATAGGGTTGCATTTATCATCAAAAAAGTAATTTCAAGATTTTTCCTGAATAACAATGTGGTCAGTGATAGAATAATGTCCATATGTCTACAAGGAAAGCCAGCTAATATGAGTGTTATTCAAAAGTATTACCCAAATTTACACACCTACCAAAGAGGCCTCAAATCAAGAAATAGAAGAATTTTACCAGATCCTGCAATCTGAAAGTGATCAAACATGCAATTAGATGTATTGATAATTGCTGGTGACTGGAATGCAAAAGTTGGAAACAAAGAGGAGGGCTTGGTAGTTGGAAAATACAACCTTGGTAACAGAAACAATGTTGGAGATTGCTTGATAGAATTCTGTCAGACCAATGACTTTTTTTATTGCAAATACATTTTTTCCACCAACATAAGTGATGATTATACACATGGAATTCATCAGATGGAACATACAAGAACAAAATTGACAACATTTGTGGAAAGAGACAGTGGAAAACTTCAATATCAGAAGTCAAAACAAGACCAGGTGCTGACTATGGATCCGACCATCAACTGTTCATATGTAGGTTCAAATTGAAACTGAAGACAATTAGAACAAAAGTGCATGAGCCAACATATGACTTTGAGTATATCCCACCTCAGTTCAGAGACTATCTCAAGAATAGATTTGATGTATTAGGCACAAATAATGGAAAACCAGATGACATAAAGGATATCATTCAAGAGGGAACCAAGAGGTAATTAAAAAGACAGAGAAAAAAAGAAAAGATCAAATTACATGTTAAAAGAGACTCTGAAATTTACCCTTGAATGTGAATAGCTAAAATAAAAGGAAGACATGACAAAATTAAATAACTAAATAGAAGATTCTAAAGGACAGCTCAAGAAAAGAAAATATTATAATGACATGTGCAAAGAGCTGGGGATAGAAAACCATAAGGGAAGAACATGCTCCATTTTTATCAAGCTTAAAAGAATTGAAAAAATCCAAGCCTTGAATGGCAACAGTGAAATATTCTACAGGGAAATTATTAAACAATGTAGGAAACATCAAAAGAAGATGGAAGGAATATGCAGAGTTATTATACCAAAAAGTATTTGTGTATGGTTAACCATTTCAGGAGATAACATATGATCAGGAACTAATAGCAATGAAGAAGTGGAAGCTGCATTGAAGGCATTGGTGAAACACAAGGCTCTAGGAATTGATGGAATATCAGTTGAGATGTTTCAACAAACAGATGCAGCATTGAAGGTGCTTACTTGTTTATGCCAAGAGATTTGGAGAACAGCCAAATGACTGGAAGAGATCCATATTTGTGCATATTCCCAAGAAAGGGGATCCAAGTGAATGTGGAAATTATTCAACCATGTCATTAATATCACACATAAGTAAAATTTTGCTAAAGATTATTCAAAAGCAACTGTAGCAGTATATAGACAGGAAACTGCCAGAAAATCAAGCCAGATTCAGAAGAGGGCATGGAACCAGGGACATCATGGCTGATGTCAGATGGATATTTTCTGAAAGCAGAGAATACCAGAAAGATGTCTGTCTATGTTTTATTGTCTATGCAAAGGCATTTCACTGTGTGGATCACAACAAATTATAGATAACATTGTGAAGAATGAGAATACAAGAGCACTTAATTGTACTCATGAGGAATCTGTACATGGACAAGGAAGCAGCCATTCAGACAGCATAAGGAAATACTGCTTGGTTTAAAGTCAGAAAAGTTGTTTGTCAGGGCTGTATCCTTTCACCATACCTCTTCAATCTCTATATGGAGCAAATAATTTAAGAAGCTGGGATTTATGAAGGAGAACATGGATTGGAGGAAGACTAACCATCTGTGATATGCAGTTGACACAACTTTGCTGAAAGTGAGGAGGATTTGGAACATTTAGTCATAAAGATTAAAGAACATAGCCTTCAGTATGGATTGCTCAACATAAAAAAAAAAAGTCCTTGCAACTGGATCAGTAAGCAACCTCATTATAAACAGAGAAAAGACTGAGACTGTTCAAGATTTTGTTTTACTTGGCTCTACAATCAACACCCACAGAGTAGCAGTCAAAAAATCAAAAGACGCATTGCTTTGAGAAAAGCTGTTGCAAAAGGAAAGTGTTGAAAATAAAGATATCACATTGAAGTTGAAGGTGCATCTCATTCACACCATGGTATTTTCAGTCACATCATATGCTTGTGAAGGCTGGACAGTGAATAAGGGAGACAAGAGAAGAATTGATGTTTTTGAATTATGGTGCTGGAAATGAATATAGAATATACCATGAACTGCCAAAAGAACCAACAGATCTGTCCTAGAGGAAGTGCAGCTAGAGTGCTCCTTGGAAGCAAGGATGGCTATTTTGAACATGTTGTCAAGAGGAATCAATCCCTGAAGATGGACATCATATTTGGAGAGTGGCAGATCAGTGAAAAAAGGAAGACTGTCTACTAGATGGGTTGACACAGTAGGTGTAGCAATGGGCATAGCATAAAAAAGATATTGTGCATGGCATGATGTTGGGTGGTGGTTTGTTCTGTTGTACATAGGGTTGCTATGAGTTGGACCTGACTTGATAGCATCTAACAATAACATACTTTGTCAGGCCCTGGGCTAAAGCATTAGGGAGCTATACAGACTTTGCTAAGGATTTTTGTGAAGTGGTAGAAAAGAGGGACATATCTGCAGTAAATAATTAATAGCTATTGCCATGAGTCATTTAATTTCCAAATATTTGGGAGAATTTCCAAGGCTTCTTTTTATTATTAATTTCTACTTCAACTCCATTTTTTTTTTCAGAAAACATACTGGTACTTTGTAAAATTTCAATTTGTTTAAGGTTGTTGAGGCACTGTAGTGCATACCTGCCTGTGTAACTTAGCAAGTTCTTGTCTCCAAATAAAAACATGAAAAGTGGGCTGGAGTGCAGCCCAGTGGTAGAGCACTTGTATGTGTGAGGCCTGGGTTGAACCACCCCCAAAAAGATTCTTGATGATCATGTTATATCTCAAAATATGGCCTACCTTGATGAATATTTCATGTGCACACTTCAGTTGGAGTGTTCTATAAATTCAGCTAGTGATGTTCATTTGCAGTGGTGGTTAAGTCTTTTATATCCTTATTGATTTTCTATTTGTTCAGTTCCATCAATTTTTGCCTCATGTATTTAGAAGCTCTGTTATTAGGTGCTATAAATTTAGGATTATTGTATCTTCTTGATGAATTGATCACTTTCTCATTAACATTCTTCTTTAACTTTTGTAATATTTTTTATTGGGCTGGCATTTAGCTCAGTTGGTAGAGCGCTGCGCTGCAGTCTCTGAGGTCCCGAGTTCAATTCCCAGCACCATAAAAATGGGAGAAGGACGTGGCAACCCACTCCCAAGGCAATCCTGAAACAGTCAGCCATTGAAAACCCTATGAGGGTCGCTATGAGTCAGATACCGACTCGACGGCACCTAACAACGATATTTTTTATACTGAAGTCTGCTGTGTTGATTTCAATCTAGCCACTGTGGTTTTTTTGATTAATGTTTGTTTGCTATGTCTTTTCCCATTTTTAAATTTTAATCTGTGCATTTATTTATGTTTAAAGTGGGTTTCTTGTAAACAGCATTAGATCTTGCTGTTTTGTCCAATATGACAACCTCAGTCTTTTAAACTGATTGTTTGGACTGTTCAGATGGATAGAAATCTAACATCTTGCTAGTTGTGTTCTATTTGTTCTACCTCTTTTTCTTCCTGGTTTTGGGTTGAGAATTTATCATTTGTTTTTGTCTCCACTACTGGATTATTATCTCTATCTCAAAACTTTTCATGTTGCTCTAGCATTTAACTTGTATTTAATTAGCTTTAGTCTATCTTCAAATGGTATTTTACCATTTCATGTACAATGTAACCACTTTATAACCGCATAATCCCAGCTTTTCCCTTCCACTTTACTTTTATGCTATAAACCTACATTACTACTATTATTGCTTTAGATCATCGATTATTTTTGGAATGATTAAAAATAAGAAAAAAATCTTTTATATTTACTTTGAGTTTAACTTTTTCTGGAGGTCTAAATTTCTTCTCATAGATCACAATTTCTATTTGGTATCATTCTGTGTGGCCTGCAGCTGTGGCACTGTGGCATCCAATCCCGTCAGATCTTGGAAGCTAAGCAGGGTCGGGCCTGGTTAGTACTTGGATGGGAGACCACCTGGGAACACCAGATACTGCAGGCTTGGGAGAAGGACTCAGCAACCTGCTCCCCAAAATCAGTCTGCCATTGAAAACCCTGTGAATAGCAGAGAAGCACTGATAATAGTGTTTTGTCTGTTGTACATAGGGTCGCTATGAGTCGGATACCGACTCAATGACACCTAACAATAACAACAACATTCTGTGTGTCTGGAAAACTTGCTTTACTATTTCTTATCAGGGAAATCTGATATCTTAATTTCTCCTTTTGTTTTTATAAAAATTTTAAAAAATTATCTTTAAATTTTGGAAAATATTTCACTATGTACAGGATTCTGGGATGATAGCCCCCCCAATTTAAAATATGTTACTCCTTTCTCTTCTGGCTTATGTAGCCTCTGTTGAGACTTCTGTGGTGATTCTCATCTTTATTCCTCTGTATAAAAGGCTGCCTTCAAGATATTCTCTTTATCTTTAGTTTTTGGCAGTTTGACTACAATGTGTCTAGGTGTACTTTTTTTGTTGTTAAATTCTGCTTGGGATTCTTTGATATTCTTGGATCTATGATTTGATAAATTTTATTATTTTAGAAAATTGCTTACCATTACCTCTTCAAATATTTCTTTTCTTTTTCTTTCTTCCTTTTGGAATTCCAATGACAACTATGGTAAACCTTTTGATGCTGTCCCATCGTTCTTGGATGCTTTTTAAATCTTTCAGTCTTTTTTCTTTTTTGTTTATTGGTTTGAGAAATTTCTATCAACCTATTGTCAAAGGTCAATGATTCTTTCCTTGGCCATGACAAGTCTACTCATGAGCCCATTGACTATATTCTCTCTCTTGTTGAGGTTTTATTTCTAGCATTTTCATCTCATTATTTCATATGGCTAACTTCTCTCTGCTGGAATTTCCCATCTGTTCATGCGTATCATCCAACTTTGCCACTAGAGCATAGTAATTATTCCCTGAATACTAATTCCAATATCTGGACTATCTATGCATCTGTTGATTGCTTCATCTCTTTATTGTGGGTTATTTATTTATTACTTTGTTCTTGGGTGTGTCTCAAACTTTTTAAGTTGAATGCCAGACTGAGGTAAATCATTTTTATACTTTTAATGGACGTATCTCTTCTGCAGCTTTAATTTCCTTAAGCATTACTTTGTGTGTAGGGTGGGTGCTGGGTGTTTGCAAGGTTTTCTTCAATGTTTCTGCTGTACCTTCAGCTTTCAGCACTCTCTATTGGCCCATGCATTGCAGGAGATCTCTTGCCACACCTGTTCTTTACTTGCGATGGATTCTATCACTTCTGCTCTGCTGTCTTGATCTAGCCCCAGTCTCAGGCAGGTCTTGTGTCCTTAGGTCTTAGAGGTGGAGCTTCTCAGTGATCTTATCCCTCTCCCAGATGTGAAAGACCTCTGATGGTCTGGGTCCAGGTTGGCATACTGCTGCTATTCAGAAGTATGAAATTTTATTTTCTTCTTTTTCCTTTCCTTAGCTATAACAGCTGTGGGCTGGGGTTTAGCTCCGTTGGTAGAGTGCTGCTCTGCATTCTCTGAGACCCTGGGTTCAATTGCCAACATCACAAAAACAGGAGAAGGACGTGGCAATCCACTCCTGAAGCAATCCCAAAACAATCAGCCATTGAAAACCTGTGAGGGTCACTATGAGTCCGACCCCACTCAACGGCACCTAACATCAACAACAAAGCTACAACAGGTCTTTACCTGTTCCCTCAAAATAACAAGGAAGGACAGGAAGCTGTACTTCCTTGGTGGCTTAAGGCTTTTTCTTTATAGAGATAAAGGGTTTTGCAGGCTTTGTGTTTTGTTTTGTTTTGTTTCTGTAGCATCAGTGCTTCCTTTCCCCTGCCTGCATCATTAAAGAAAGATTGCTGTGTCTCCCACCCTACCTGGAATCATTCTTGTGAGTGTCTGATAGAGGTCCACAGGAATGAGTGTGTGAACCCTTGCAAACTCCTTTTGTTTTTTAGCCCCCATAAGCTTTCTGCTCTCTCTCTCTCACCACTCAGCCTTTGGAAATTCATTAAAAATTTCAGTTGCCTTCTTACGTACTTGTATGGTGCTTGCAGTTTCTTCTTCCTCTGCTGACACAGGTGAGCCCATGTTTGTATCACCCTTTATTTCCTTACACTTTGTTCCTTTACAATACACATAAGACATTCACTTATGTTTCTAGTTTTTTTTTTTTTTGTTTGTTTGTTAGAGAAAGAACTGTGGACATGTATGTTTCAATGTGGTAGAGTTATTAATCTACTGATTTTTCTTTTCTTCTTGCTGTGCTGGGATGGAACCTGGGGCCTCACACATGCTGGGCAAGCAGTCTACCATTGAGCTATATCCTGAGCTCTTGGTTTTTAGAGACAGATTCTTTCTATATAGCCTTGTTATGTAGCCTGGGCTGGCATTGAACTTGTGATCCTTCTGCCTTAGGAACTACCAGTGTATGCTACCACTTTCTTCCTTCCCTCCCTCCTTTTTTATCCTTCCTTCCTCTTTCCTTCTTTCCTTCCTTCCTTCCTTTCTGCAGTGCTAGGGACTGAACCAAGGCCTTGCATATGCTAGGCAATTGCTGTACCACTGAGCTATACTCCTAGCCCTAATTTTGCTTTTACTGTGATTTATCTTGGTTTATTAAATTGTATTAATAAGTTAATTTAAGATCATATATAGCCAATCTATTTGCAGTAGTGAAAATGACTCTATCCATGTGTGGTTAGAATTGTAGGCACAAGCAGGGTATGGTGGCACGCGCTGTAACCTCAGCACTCCGGAGGTGGAGGCAGGAAGATTGCAAGTTTCAGACTGGCCTGCCTACACAGTGAGACTGTGTCTCAGATTCCCAAAACAAAATCCTAAAACAAACAAAAAAGAATTGTTGGATACAAAGATGGAATGTTATGGGGCTTCTGGGAGGAGTGGTGAAGAAAAATGTGGGACCTGTAGCCAGTTTGTAATTAATGAGAATGTCAGTGCAGGGCAGTGGGCAGCCTTTTCTGGTGTAACTGTTCCGAGGGGAGTCACACCTGGAGGTAGGGAAGAGTTAGCATGCTGGGGAGCTAGTTCACGGCTGCTCCAGAGGATGCTTGTTAGGCTGGTAGTATTCTATACCCTTCAACTTTGCACTGAGGGAACTTTTTTTTTTTTTTTTTTTTTAATGTACAGGAGAGTTGAACTCAGGGCCTCAATCATGCTTTTTGCAAGCGCTCAACCACTGAGCTGTACCCCTAGCCCATTTTTTACTTTATATTTTGAGATAGGATCTCACTAAATTACACAGGCTGCCTCTGGCCTCAAACTTGTGATCCTCCTGCCTCTGCCTCCTGAGTCGCTGGGATTACAGGCATGTGCCACCATGCCAGGCATCATTTAAAAAATGACCAAAAAGGGGCTCTAGTGAAACTGAATCAGGCCACCCTTTGGAAAATTAATGAAAGAGTCATTAGCTGGGCATGGTGACTCATGCCTGTAATCCCAGCTACTTGGGTGGCTAAGGCAAAAGGATCATAAGTTCAAGGACAGAGGCAACCTGTGTAACCTAGCAAGATGCTGTCTCAAAATACAAAGTGAAAAAATGGGCTTGAGGTGGCTTGGGGGTAGAGCGTTGGCAAGAAGCATGTGTGAGAACCACCGCATGGGTAGCAGTGCCAAATTGGACCACTCTTGGTGCCAGCAGAGTGGTGGTGTAGGAACAAGAGAAATTTTCAATTACCTGTGAGCTACCGGGGATGCTGGCTGTCTATTGGAGGGGCAGCAATCCAATGGGGGAAACTCAGAGGTGCTCCTCCTCGGGGATCACCTGACAGCCTCAGCATGCTCATGCATTCTAAGAATGGGAAGGGAACCTGCTGAGGGGATGACAAAGAGATGGCCATGCTTCTGGGTTTGCTTAGTGAATGCACTGTTTGTACCTAGGTGGCATGCGCCCATGAAGTGACTTTGGGGCACTGCTCCTCTTCCCCATCCAGTTGCAGTAGGGAGAACAGAACATGGTGCATGGAAATATAAAGACACGTACCATACATGCACATGTTACCAAGTCAATTACAGAGCTGCTGTGTTTCTGTGGACCAGTCTTTTCAGCGTTGAATCTGCTCATTCAAATCTCTATGCACATTGCTCTGTGAGGCAGCAGGGAGGATGCTGGTCTCACTGAAGTTCACAGCGGAAGACATAAGTCAAGGAGTTCCAGGTAGGCACTGTGTAAAATCTCCCTGGTGAAGGATGCTCCACTACAATGCACATTCCAATGGGCAAGGGTTCCTGCCAAGTTTATTCGTTGTCGATTTTCTTGTGGCTAGAGGAGTGCCTGGCACACGGTAGGACAACAGCCAGCCTTTGTTGAAATCAGTGAAGCTGGGATGATTCACACTATAAAGCAATTACTTTTTATTCTGCAAGCAGAACTCCACTGTCTGTGTCTTATAAACTTGGTTTGAATGTTTGACTTTAACAAGCTTAGACCTGGTTGTAATGTGAGTGAAGGGATATTTGGTTTCCTTTTTTTATTGTTTAATTTTTAATTTTTATTAATAAATGTTAGTGGAGTACAGAGTAGTAAGGCCTTTGTTATTTCCATCATGTATCTTTTACATCAGTTTTGATTATTATTTTATTAACTTACATAATTTACGAAACCCTTTGATTAATATGTGGTAAAAATCATATACAATTATGGGTTATACTCCCCTGTGTTTTCCCATGTATTCATGTAGTTGCATCATATAATTTGAGATTGTGCTCTCCCTCTTTAACTCTTTGGATTACTTCCTCTCCCCATTCCCTTGCCACAAACTTTGCTCCCTCTGCTAGACTCCTCCCCTCTTC